>QPKB01000005.1:2093242-2221704 GCA_003546025.1 Camphora micrantha
AGTTGATCCTCTGTTGCCCAGATGTAGCAAAGTCCTGAACCATCAGATCATGATTTGGCTATGCACATGTGATATGACACAGCTGTAGGATGGAGGGTAAATTCATGAAGGTTAGGTTGGCCCCTCTTCCTTTTTCTCTTCGTCTTCCTCTCAGAACCCTCGTGATGGCGGATTTCAGCAAATCTCATATGAGGAATCCTAGAGAGAGAATGGAAGGTACCCTAGATCTCTATTCCTTCGAAGATTCTAACCCGAGAAATATGATTAATTAAACAGCTGCCTTACTCTTTTCCCATGTGTTTTAGCCTAAGAGGATGCAAAAATATTAAACTCAAAAGTAAATAATTTAATGTGGGCCTAAACAAGTCGAATGGGATTTATGTACAGACCTAATCTAGTTTAAGCCAGGAATGATTTGAACCTATTGACCCAACCAGGAATGATCACTAGTCTAAATCGGATAGAACCCGACCAATTTTTACTCTAATAAAAGTTAGGCTCATCTTAAGATGAGTCCATAGTAATTTTTTTATTCATGTGTTAGGCTTAATTCCTGTAAAAAGAAAACTTGGCCAAGGTCAGGTTAGAAATATTTTCCGACCTTTTCGAAGTTCTAACCCCAAAGATTGATATAAGTTTCATGTTCTCTCCTCTAGGTCTTTGCTAACAAGTATAAACTTGTCAACATAAACCCAAATATACAAGGAACCCACAAATTCATAGAAATAGGCTGATATGAGAATTTTTTTTTTTTATTTGCTTGTTTTCTAGAAACCGCTTCTTTTCTTGGTGTCAAAACGGAATGTGGTACAAAAATGGAGAATCTATTCCCCTATTTCCCCCAAAATGATCTTGGAGATTGTGTAATGCTTACTTTCAAACTCTTCGTTTACACATAGTAGTGATATTCTTTGTTTCTCTCTTCATCTTCGGATTCCTATCTAACGATCCAAGACGTAATCCTGGACATGATGAATAAAAAAATCAAGGGTTTTTCCTTGCTCTATTTCTGAATTTTCTTAGGATTTTCTTTCTCCATTCCATACATTTAACTATGAGAAAGGGGGTTAGAGATTTTTTCAAATTCGAAAGTAAAATATCAAGTGATTAGAAGAAACGGAGAGAGGGGGATTCGAACCCTCAGTACAAATAATTCGTACAATGGATTAGCAATCCGCCGCTTTAGACCACTCGGCCATCTCTCCCAATTTTAAAAGGATAATTCATATGTGACGCATGAAGTAAAGGTTGATAAAAGTTTTTCCTTATCTTTCTGAGAATTTTCTGAACTTAGACCTAAGATATTAGTTGGAGTAGTTTTCTCAACAAATTGAAACTAAAAGCTTACAGTTTCATCCCTTCAAGTTCCACTTTTTAGTGAGGGGATAAAACACAAAAAAAAAAAAAAAAAAAGGAAAAGAAAAGAAAAAACCCAGGTTTTAGAGGCGGGCAGACATAACCGCCGCTAGATCCACCAATCAACGTTTGCAACTAACAAACAGTGACAAATAGTGACAAATGTGTGTCTTTTTCCACACGACGCCACCTTTTGACGATAAAGTTAGGATTTCTTTCCCTTTAAGAAAAAAAATATAAAATAATTGTGCAGTGACACACCCAGGATTTTCATTTGGGTGGCGGACACACATTGGGGTCCGAAATTCCCAAACAGCCAATGGTGTCTTCCCTTAATTGGTTGTTTTTCCCATAACAGCCTCCAAAAGAACAGTTCATTTCTAGGGGGTTTCTAAATTCCAAACTCTCTTCCATGGTCTGGGAGGGCCTTTGGGATGGTCTTTTAGGGTCCTATAAATTGCTTTAACATAACATGAAAAAAATACTTCTGTGAACTCAATTTCTGAAGATGGAAAAATAATTTGGAAATGAATGACTCCACAAAACCAAAATTTGAGATTTTCATTAAAAAATTTGAATTTTGGCTTTGTGGTGGTCCTTGTGGAAAGGTATAAATGATTTCATTTTTAGAGGAAGGGGGATTCACCCTATAAATACTCTAAATTTTGCTAAAACTTTTAAAGTTTTTTTGTATATACCCCCCTAGGCTTTATAGAATTTGTAAATAGGCCCATGTGGTTTTTAGTATTTGCATATACCCCCCTACCTTTTCAATTTAATACCTTCAATATCCCCAAATTTACTAGTCACAGCGGCCACCAAAAGATTTGTGTTGAATTTTTATAAAAATGACAACTTTGCCCTTAAGTTAAATTAAAAAAAAATATAACTATGTCATTATTTATAAAAATACCATCAATTTTATCCCAAGTCACAATAATCTCTCTCAAATTCTCCCATGCACATGACACCTAATCATGTATTTGAGACTTTCATTAATCTAATTGGGGGTTGTGCACAGATTGGGTCAATTATAACCAATTATAAGAACAAGTGTAGATTTTCTTTGTGATCGATTTAAATTTGATGACATGGGCCCTGTATTGATAAAAATGGATTTATTTAGGATTACTCTCTCCCACTAAATGTACTATAGTAATTGTTAATATTAAAAGATTTAAAGAAAAACAAATTCAAGCTTTTAAAAATATGTATATATGAATAAAGAGACGGGCAAAAATGTCATTTTACTCTAAAGAACTTATGGTGATTGTAAGGCTACTAATTTTGGGACATGAAATGTATTAAAATGAGAGGGCTGGGGGGTATATACAAATATTGAAACCATTGGGGCCTATTTACAAATCCTATAAACCTTAAGGGGGTATATATAAAAAACTCAAACTTTTATTACGGATATCAATCTCTTGTCTGTAAAAGCAGGAGAAACTGGAAAAGATACTGAATGAGGGATTAGCTGATTAGTTGTTATATGGCATATATATATATATATATATATATATGGGAACATTTATGTGCATCTATCCCTCACCATAGGGTGAGGGACACTTCCATAAATGGGGATTTTCAAGTACTAAAGTGAATTTTTAAGTACATAGGGTGAGGTACACTTCCTTGTCTTCATGTGCAAAAAGGGAAAGTGCATCTCACCCTATGGTGAGGGATAGATGCACATGAATATTCCCCACATATATATATATATATATATATATATATATATATAATAACACCACTTTGACTAATTAATCAGCAAGCAAGCATTACACAATAACTACTTGAGATCCAAAATTATACAGAAACGATGCAGATAACTTTTTTATTTTATTTTTTATGTTGTGTAAACAGAGGCTAACATTACTTCCAGTATTATTTATGACTTTGGGACGCCGGAGGCGCTTTCAGTAACTGGAGGACCTTGACTTAGTTGAAAGTAGACAAAGCTTAAAGACTTGAGCACGGATGGTAGTAGCTTCATGGGAAAATATTTTTTCAATTAATAGTAAAGTTACCACCATCTTCTTATGAGCAATATGCATTACATGACATCATTCCAGTCGAAACATCATTGGGCATGAGTCTTGATCATAAGTCTTGATCGATTTACGTTGGGTTTGTCTTGTATTTCAGATTTATCAGAGTGGTCTATTAAGTTAGCCAATGACCAGGTTTAGAGTTAAAAATGTTTTGGTCATTGTATGGGAGAGTCAAGATATAAGTCATTGGTCTCTTCCCGTAGACGCAGGCGATTTTATTGAACCACATAAAATCCTTGTCTATCTTGTGTCGCATAGTTATTCAATTGCAAGTTTCGCACTTCTATACTCGCGCACCACAATTAGTATAGGTTTTTTATTCATAATTGTATATCTTACGTCACTTTCCTTCTCTCTCCATCTCTCTCACTCACGTGTACCAACCCAATATCCACATCTACCCACCTGTATCACAGCAACCTTCCTAAAAGCTGGCCCCACACTATATTCCCATAGAGGTGGGCAGGGGCGGATGCACACTATAGGTGTGCCCCTAGGTAAAATTCTGAGTTCCCTTTAAGGGCTTTGGGCCACATGAGCCACGCACTAGTTGGGCCCAATCCTGCACCACCCCATGACCTGGGTAGCCCCATTTCAATATCGAAAATTCATCCAAATTTCATTCAAACCCCATTCTCAAATCACCATTTAAGGGCATCTAGATACCTAGGGTTAAAGGAAATGTTACCTTAGATGTTTTGATGATGATGAATTGATGATCACCTGAATTTGGGAGAGTTAGTGGGAAGACCCTTCAAATAGGCAAGGGATCTAAGCAGGGAAAAAAGGTTTTGTGTGTTTGCTATATGTGGTATTGTTAATGTGAGAATCTTTTTTGCGGTATTTGTTAATGTGAAAAAAGTTAGTAAAATTAAGCAAAGATTTAGCCACCCAAACAAGAATCCTAGGTCCGCCACTGGAGATAGGCTCCATGTTTTGATTTTCAAAGGTGGGTACCGTATTATAATTTCTAAAGGTGGGTCCATTGTTTAGCAAAATAGATTTAAGTTCAGCAGTGGCGTCAAATCTTACAACAAAGTCTTTATAATGTTACAAACAAGCTCTATGCAGCATATTCTCTAGGGGACAATTTCATGTAATGTCGCCAAAATAAGTTTTGTACGATAATGCTTGAGCACAACCTGATTTCTGCATAATCCGATTTTGGCATAAAATTGGGAACAACCTTGGAACCATGCCAAACAGGGTCTAAATTTGTGTCATGCCATGTCCTTTTGTTAGGGAGAATTGGACATCCAAGTTCTTTGTTTAATTTGTTTTTATTTTTATTTTATTTTAGTTTTTAACCTATCGGTTAACATTATCAAACGGAATTTCTTATCATTAATATATACATAGTTGGGTAGATGAATGTACATATATTTGTGACACGTTCCATTCTACTAGTGCAGATTATTCCAACCTGAGTCAAACTCCGAAATCATCCACCCACAATGAGCCATATGATATTTGTGACAGGGATTAAAGTTGGTTAAGATTACAATCCACATGAGGAGGTTTAAGTTTACTAGCTAGCAGTCCCAGGCTTCAAAAGGAGTACAAGTGTTACAGCAGGTTCAATGTAAAACTTTTGTCACATCTAAATCATGCATTTGGAAAAATTCTCAACATAATTTCAAGTAGGCTTTTTAACTCACCCTGCGCTTATAAGTCAAACCCCATTTTAATTGAACATGAGGCCTTTTAAAACCGTGTGGCCTTGGATCCCGTAAAAATTCCGAAGTTATAAATGCTCGGGCGAGATCAGTACTAAAATGGACGACCTCCTGAAAAGTCCTTAATCCAAAGGGATATATAGCAATATAGCATCACATTCATTAACATCAGGGCAAGCTTTACATAGTAACTAACCACTAGCAGTGCACATAGTTCAGAAATGATGTAGATGACTATGACTATCTTTTCATTATTTCTCTGTGTGAACACAGACTAACATTACTTCATGTAACATAACACCATGATGTGACACTAGTACTAAGTGGACGACCCGGACTACATGATAGTAGAGAGAGCTTATACATGACTAAACATGGCTATATATATATGCTTGCACTGGGACCTGGGATACAAGTAGAAGCAGTGATATTAGCTTCAATACCCTCATTATTTATTTATGCTTTTTTTTTTTTTATAGGGGACTCAAATTCATGTACGTTTTCTCTCTCTAATGCCCACTTAATAGAGGAGATTTCAATATTCTTACTAGTAGAGGCTATTTTTTTCATTTTGCTGGGGCTATTTTCCTTTGTTCTTGTCTTCCTCAGAAGTAGACTTGCCGCCATCTGGTTTAGACGGCTCCTTCTTAGAAGGATGAATACGGAATTCAAATGTTCGTTGAACGGAAAATCGGGGTCTGCCTTGAGAAGGGTTGGGCCTATTGCTAGGCCCACGACCAGGTTCACCACCACGTTCAGCGTTCTGCACCATCAGCCATAGGATAGTAATTAGGCATTTCAAATCTGAAAACATAAATTTTCGACACCACACCTAACTATATATAAGAAATTGTCTATCGCCAACAAAAAGAAGATATAACATGGCATGTTGGTAGGGTTCATTTTAGGATGTATTTGTGTAATGCTGTAGGACGGGTAGTTTCTGTCTGGAAATACTTTGCACCAAATGACAACGGCCTCTTACCTTAGTGGTAAGAGACATCAGTTGGCGCTAGGCTGTCCAGTGTACGAACCTTAGGCTGCCACCTTCCCTCACTCGAGGGCTCCTTTCCTCATCCAAGAACTCATTTACCTCACCCGAGCAAGGAAGTGGGGAGGGAGGGTTCTTTGTATTCTGGGTTTACTGGATTGATCCATTGGGCTAGCCAGGGTCTGGGCTTTGGATAGGAGCTAAGAAAGAGGGAGTTATATATATATACATATATATATATATATATATATATATATGTAACTTTAGATTTAAGAGTGGTATAGGTAGTAAAGAGTTAGTGATTTCTCCTAGGCTGTGGACTTAGGCATATCACTCAACCACATAAATCTCCCGTGTGTTATTTTCTCTTTTTTTGTGCATGGCTTCTTTGATCGATCGCAGATATTTGCGCTTTTGCACACGCACACTCAACACAAACAAATGATCCCCTGGAGGATAGATAGCCAATGCATTTGTTTTCCACTATTTTAAATAGTTCTCAGGGAAGCACGGTAACAAAGAATTGTTTTTCACTTAAATATTTATATATATATATATATATATGTATATATATATATATAGAGAGAGAGAGAGAGAGAGAGGGGTACCATGTCCGTTCAACTTTGGTGAAATGGCTCTTCTTGTTAAATTGAGTAAGTTGGAAGCTCGGCTTGAACTAGGGGATCTTAAGGTTTCCACTCCAGTTTATATAGACACCAAGTCTGTGTCAACAGCAAATGAAATTGACACTTAAATGCCCATTAATTATAAGGGATTGCATCAGTTCTCTTGGCCCACCCCTTTGGATCTTTCTCACTAACGAGAATAAAATAAAGAAAGAAGAATATAATTAGAATAAAGTGAAAATAATTCAGTTAAGGCATATTTTCATCATCTAGACATCCCAGGTATCATATAACATGTAGGTTACTGTTTTGGCTGTTTAATATTCCGACCCAAGAAAGAAAACAAAAATAGAATTAATTAAAAATAAAAAATTGTAACCCATAACTCTTAATTGAGATGAGTGCCCACTTACCAATGATAAGATACATTAATTGGCACAAGGGGATATTTAAGGGATATATTCCATCTTGAGAATTAGATGTTCCCACAGCCCACTACTACATACTCAAGACATCGAGGCATTGACCTACAATTGGCCTTACTCATTGGTGACTCAAAGTAAATGCATAATAGAAGCTTGAGTCCATTAATCTCTTAAGATTAAGAGTTAATTGCTTGAAAATTATGAGAGTAGTCCTTAAATTAAAGATAGATTTATATAATGTGCCACTCATATTTTAGTGGCGACTTTTTTAGCCGCGGTCTAATTTTCGCCACTAAAAACCCACCTTTAGTGGAAAAAAATTTGATGTCGCCAGTGAAGGGATTATAATGCCCACATTTAGTGGCATCTTATATGTCACAGCTAAAGTTCGCCACTAATTCCTTGGCGGAAATTTTTGGCGCCATGAGATTTTGGAGGGAAAGAGATTTAGTGGCAAGTTTTAATTTATTGCCACCAATGGTGTATGGTTTTAGTGACAACTTTTTATGATCGCCACTAATTTCTTAGATTCTTACATTTAGCCGCGGTATATTTTTTGCCATTGTATGTTCTATTTTCTGTGGCTACTTTATATTGCCACTAAAGATATATCACAAGAAAGTCGACTTTTAATGGCAACACTTTTTTGCCATAATTTAATTTTCGCCACTAAAAACTCACCTTCAGTGGCGAAGCTTAATGTTGACACTAAAGGAATTATGTGATCACAATTAATGACAGCTTATATGTTGTAGCTAAATGTCATTTTGGAGGGGAAGGAGATTTAGTGGCGAGCTTTCTTTTTTTGCCACTAATGGTTTAGGAGTTTAGTGACAACTTTTTATTTTCGTGGCTAACTTCTTAGTTGTCTTATTTTTGCATTTTGCGGCGACTTTCTATTGCTACTAAAAATATATTATATGAAAGCTGGCTTTTAGTGGAGACAGTTAAAGCCATAGTTTTATTTCTTCCACAAAAGACTCACTTTAGTGAAGGTATTATAATGATCACATTTAGTGGCAACTTCTATGCCGTGGATAAAGGTCATTTTGGAGGGGAAAGAGAATTAGTGACGAGTTTTAATCTTTCACCACTAATGTGGCCCACTACAACAATTTGCACTTTTACAGGCTTTTTTTCTCGATGCAATCATTAAATGCCGGGGAAAATATATCTTTTATAGACGAAAAAGCTATTTTCACCGGGAAAAGATAGAGTTTTCCCGGCGATAATTTTTTTTCACTGGCAAAGGTCCTAGTTTGCTTGGCCATTTGTTTTTTGCGCTGGCAAAGGTCAATGTTTTATAGCAGATTTCACCCACCAACTACGCCCAATGATCGTGCCTATATTTTTCTTCTGCCGGCGCATTAATTGCACCGGGCAATGTTTTTTCTCAGTATATTTTTTTACCGGCGCACTATTTGCGCCGGTATTGTTATTACTAATGCCCAAACCCCTTTTGTGCCCATCTATTTTCTCTTTGTAATTCTCAATCGACAAACCCCTTTTGTGCCTTCATACCTCATCTCTTTCACCCATCCCTCTTGCCCGCCCCATTTCACCTCCATCCCTCATGCATGATTCTATCCTGATTTTGATGCAATGTTTACTCTTGCATAGCAATTGGTTGAGCAGAATTTGGGTCATGGCGTGGGCCTAATTTATCCAGGTGATGTATTCATGCATGATTGTGCTTTTTATAAGTGGCCACTCCCATCAAATTAGTTATTCACTTTTTTTTTAATAAATGAAGTTGAAACGTATATAGTTAAAATCTAACTTTGAAAGGCATTTCCTGACTTGAAAACTTTTGCATACTTTCTGAGAATTTTTGAAGTTTTTTTGCTTGAATTGAATTTGTAGGACTTCTAAACAATGCTTTCTATGAAAGTCACTAAAATGGAAATTTTGAAGGTGAATATCCACAAGGACCCATCAAAGACACTCTACTTCAATTGGAAACGATTACCCACCCACCGTTGATTTCTTCATCCTTTTTTTTCCTTCTAATGTCTTAGTTGTTGTTTTCGAGGAAATATTACTACATTGCATTTGGATCTTGTTTTAATTTTTTGTACTTTTTTCTTTTCTAATGGGTGTTTTTCTGTTATGAAATCTGGTTTTTTTTTTTTTTGGCTTATGTCCTCTAATCTTGGAACTGAAATATAGCCTTGCGACTACGCCAAAAACGTCCAAAAAGCCACACCATTAGGCGCTGTACAGACTCGATTGCTACTGTGGTTATTTTTACCTCATACCTATTTAAAATACCACTGCCTTATTTGTCATTTTAAGACCTAATTTCAGTCAGTGCCAAAATCACCCTTTTTTTACTTCTCTCAGCGCTAAAATCAACCTTTTTTTTTACTTCTCTCCCTCTCTCTCTATCAGTTTCCATTTCCCGCTCCTTGCACTCTCTCCCAATCTCTGCAGCTTTCTCATCTCCAGTTGCTCTGGCCTGACGTTTTCATCTCTGTGGCTTCCCTCATCTCTGTGGATTCCCTCGTCTCTGCGGCTTCTCTTTTGCCTGGCGTCTCTACGGCTTCCCTCATCTGTAGTACTCTCTCATCTCTCTCTCTCTTTTTGTATTGTTCTTGGGTTAGATGCCGCTGCAAAGAATAGAGTTCGGACTTAGGACATTGACAAAGGGGAATTTATTTTATGCCATGGCAAGAGAAAGATAAATATTCTTTCCCCTCAGCTTCCTTCCTCTCCATCTCTTTCAAAATCTGATCGAAGACTCCAAGAAAGGGGGAAAAAAAGGAAAAAACCCTAGTTTCTGGTTTTCATCCCATCAATTAATCTCCATTCGCTATATTCCCGATCAATAGATTTCTCAATTCGATCCGCTCATGGCCTCTGGATCATCCTGATCGAAAGGTTTCAATTTCGGCTCTAACGACGTTATCTGCTCCATTGATGACTTCAGTAGCCAAGATGCCTCTAATGGAAGGCGAATGGATTCTACCATCAATAGCAGTTCTGGAATGGTATTCATCAATTGTTTTTTTTTCTTTTTTTTCTGTTCCAGTGTTCGATTTCGTCTTTTTTTGTGCTTTCTTGTATTTGGGGATCGTCTGTTTTTCTATTGCTCTAAAGATATCTTGAACAGTCGAGAATTGGTCTGAATTAGATGTCCTAGAGCTTTGAAATTTGAAAATTTGATGAACTTTGCTGCAGATTTGTTATGTGCGATGTAGGAATTTTTTGTTTTTGAAAAGGAAGCTTTTTGTTTGGTGAGGTGATCATGATTTTGCTATATATGCTGAATCATGAAGCCGGTTCCTTATATATATGTATATATATTCTGTACGGTCTTCTAAGGCGTTGAATTTCAGTAAGTATATGTGTAAGACCCCAACCCCACCTAAGTTGGATTAGCGCTTAATTAATCTTGATTGAGTGCCTAATTTGTGTTTTGGTTGGTTTTGTGAAGGATTAATTTGATTAGTGGGGTTTGACCAAAGTTAGTTAGAGCTATAACCTTTTTATAGTTTTAATCATGAATGTCTATTTCTAGCATTAGTGGATCTTCATGTGCATTTCATCAAACACTTTCCCTACATCAAATCCTATACATGGATCCAAACCAAGTGGACCCTGGACCCTGTCCAACTCATTTCCAAGCCCAAAACAATCTCAAGCCCTTGTCCCAATTTCATTCAAGGAAATGGACTTGCATGCAAAAAGGAACAAAAGAAGCTTTCCCCTTTTAAACCCTCCATCGTCCCTTTCACTCTCTTCACCTCATTTTGGCTGAGAACTCTCCTCCCTCTTCCCTTCTTCATGTCCATCACTTCTTATTCTTCCAATCCTAGCCATAGAAGGCATTACATGAGAGATTCCTCAATGTTATCTTCATCTTTAAGCCCTTTCATCTCCTAAGGACCCATTTGCCCAAATCATCTTTAGCTTCCCCATTTGGCAAGGTTTCTCACTCAATCATTCACCTCACTCTCAATCCGGCTAAGGAGATGTGCATGTCCACTTGAAGATCATCTTCTCCATTTTTACATACTCTTGGATTGTCAAAAGCTCCTTCATACAAGTCTTCATTGCTACCATAGGTGAGACCTCAAGCCCCATTCCGAAATTGGGTGTAAAGTTGAGTCAAGGACTCATTTTCATGACATGCATATTAATATTCTTTCATATATTGCATTTCACCATTGTAGGACTTAGTTTGAGCTTGTGGTTTTGGGTTTTAGCTTGATTTGAGCAAAGAAGAGAAGATTAGAGTGGAAAGCACCTAAACAAGGCAAGTAATGAGCAATTTTGATTAATACATGTGATTGATTCATTGATTGAGTAATATTATTCCATTGAATGTTAATTTCAGCCTTGTTCCTTTAAATTAGATTGATAATGTTAAGTGGGTTCCTTTGAATGGATTAGCAAAAAATGAATTGGATGTGTGGAGAAGAAATGAACCATATGAGCAAATGGAGGCTCAAATTGGTCATCTAATGTTCTTAGGAATGTTGTAGAAGTTTGGATAGATGGTGGGGTTGATAAACTATGTAAAACAGAATTTTTACAAGTTTTGTTTGGAAAATTTTGCTCAGAATTGGGCCAGCCGGATTGGGCCTGCTCGAGTGGGTCAGCCCGTTGGGCCCAACAACACCAACTTTGAAATGGCCATAACTTTTGACCCATATGCCCGATTTGTGAGTTCTTTATACCGTTGGAAAGCTCTCAAAGTGTAGAACCCAGTGGTCTACCCGTCTTCATGATTAGAGATTGGGAGACTAAGTGAATAATTGGATCAATAAACCAAATCCATTCTCTTTGAAAAGGGATTTTGAACCTAGTTTAGACCCTATTAGAATCCATTCACTAACTAGGAAGTTAACTCCACTTCAAAAAGGCCTAAACTCTTCATAATCAATCCCTGAGGATGATTGTGACAAAAACACTAAACCAATAAGGTTTTTAGGGTGTAAAGAATTGACTTTGTAGGTCCTTAGACATGGAATCCTAACCGATTATCATTGTCCGACGGAATTATATCATATGAGAAATCTTTGGCTGATATCATCTCATATACTTATCTGACTCATCTAGAACTTCACCATAGGTGTTGATTTAGAGGACTTCAATGCACCTTAGACATACACAACGTGACACCAACGAAATGTAGCACGTGCATTGAATTATCTAAAACTACATCGTAATGGACGGTTAGAGATGGCGAATAAATAGATTATGGTTGGCTAGTAAATGTCCTTGATTATATTAATCGATTTGCATTTGCATATTGAAATTGATTTATTTATTGCCCTCAAATATTCACTTGTTATATGCATTATTCGTACCATTCCACAAATTATACTACAATTGCCTTACAAATGTTGTCATACATTGATTTGTATTCGAATGGAGTAGTATATGATTCGATTCGATTAGAAATGATTTGATTAGAAAAGTCTTACTCCAGTCTTATTATTATTTGATTCGAATGGTTTGGCACTACTTAGCTTCGACCTTGTGATACCCGACGGAGTTAAACTTGGTTTAGTTATTCGAAACTACTGCAATATGTCGTCTGGAGCACCGGAACTCCAGAACCGGGTAGCCAGGAGAACCTTTGGCCGGGTCACTGGTGACATCCCAACTAGATTCGCTCTCTATCAGAGAGGATGAGCAAATGTAGTAGCCAATTAGAATGTAAGTATTCGATTCTTGATTTGATAAGGCATGAATTATTCATATTGCACAATGTGCCTAGTTGACATTATTTGGTCTCTTTAATTTATTCGTCTTTAAATTCGAAATTTGAATAACATGTGTTGAATCTTAATTGCTCATATATATTGTTGCATCGTTGTATTGATGGTGCTACACTTGGTGTCACAGGAATTCATGTTTCCGAAGAGGATAACTGATAGTTCTACAGACTATTGATTGATCGGTTACGGTATTAGTAAGATTGGCTCCGGAGTACGTACAAGAGTGGTATTGATGAGTTTTAGATTAGCCATTTAATTAATCTTGCGGTTAGCTTAAGGTAATGCATATGATTAGTTCTATTTTGCATTTGTATCAGGATTATGTTCCTTTTGAGATAAGCGTCTATTAGATATTCATTAGAGTACTTGAGTATTATGCATTTGAGAGATTTAAATTATTAGCGTTGTTATAGAGTAATTGTTATGTAATAGATTGGTTAATAGACCGCTCATGGCTTTGATATTAATATTGTACACACTTCCGCAAATATATGTTTATTGACAAGTATTAGTGAGTAATCCTCACACGTGCAAAGTGTAATTTTTCTCCTTCGTGAATTCGGATTTGGTCCGGAACAGATGCGAGTTCACTGGAGTACGCGTGTCACACCTCGAGAACTACCCTAATCCGGGATTTCTCGGGTCCGGGATGTGACAATATGTAATGATATTTGGTAATTGAGCTTCATGATCATGACTTCTTGCAAGCTTTCTTGCCTTTGCAATTGGGTTTTCTTATTTTTTATTTTTTCTTGATGAGAATAGTGTAACGCATAGGGATCGGAATGAATGAAGCATAGGTGGAAACAATTCCAGTCCCAAATCGAGATACAGGGCCTGCCCCTCACTACAGGGAAATCTCAACATTTAAATCAAATTACCAAACGGTTGGAGTGGGACAACGCCAACACCAAAACGAGGTTGTTTGGGTGACGCTGTTGGAATGGGACAATGATGGGTCGCCTACTAACTCGGCAGTTTCTCTCTCTAAAAGTATCACAAAAGAGACACGAGCAGGATACAGCAGAAGGCAGGAGGGACTAGGGACGGCAGAACCAACTCCAACCCTTTGCTCCACTCAGATTTAAAAACATCTCAACATTTTTCAAAGATGATAATTTGCCCTCAAGGATATTTATGATAATTCTATAGAAATAGGAAGATGAAAAGGTTTAATTAAGGGCTTGAAAGTTTTGTTAAGATGGGCCACATGAGCAACCTAACCCTTTATTTAAAGGCTTTTAATGTTAAATCTGTCATCTAGTTGCTTTTACTCTTCCACAAGTTTATGATAAAATTTGCTTTTTAATCTATATAAATTCATCAAGATCCTTGGTCCTGTCTGAACTAGGAATATCTCCTTAGACCAAGAAATTACTTAGGATTGATTATATTCTTTTACTACAGCAGGAAGGACCTTTTCGGCCTCTTTATAGCCAGGCTGTTAAAACTTTAACAAGATTTCCATGAGATTCATCAGCATTATCTATCAATGCATATTATATTACCTTTAAGGCGCTATTTGAGATGACATTACAATAATGACTCCTAAGCGACAATGCAATTTATGAAGAATTTTGTTCAAAAATGAAAAATCGTATCTGCCCCCAATCTCTTCTCTGTTTTGGGGAGAAATTTGCCCAATCTCACTGAGGCAGCGAATGGCAGTGAGTCGTCATCTCTATTCTTTCTATTCTTTTCATTGTTGTTTTTTTCTTCTTCTTCATTAGGTCTGCAATCCTCTCTCTGCAGTCTTTGCAACCCTATCTCTGCTCATAGATTTGATAACCACCTCGAGTATGATTGTTTTTTATTTATGTAACTTTAGGTTGTAAATTTATTTGTATGACAGCACATTTTTTTTTTTTTTTTTTTTGTATGTGTTGTGCATGTTGTGATGGTGGTGGTGTGATTGTGGCACTGGATAGATGGAGGAGTTTTTTTTTAAGGTTTTAGTGGTATTTTTTTTTAATGTTAGAAGATCAACTGCTGTAGACCAATTGGTTGGTTTGAGCCATCTGATGACTCTACATTGATAGACCCGATTAATTGGCGATTTTGAAAATTTTGTGGTGGTTTAACATGTTGCCAACTACCAAGATCTAATGTTGAATGGGTTGTTTGATCGGATTGCAGGCCGAGTGTGGTGGGATGTTGAATGGGTTGTTTGACTTGGAAGTTGGGTTAAGTTTGGATGAGTTTTGAAGGTTGGATTGGAGATTGGTGTAGGTGGGTGTTGAAGTTTGAATCCTAATAAGGAAAGACTCCTAAATAAATGGATTTTCAATCCACTTGTGTAATGTTTCCTTGGGTTAGGCTGGATTTTTACCTAGTGATGGAGGAAATTCTTAGACTTAATTCTCTTCAAAAAGGCAGCATCTCAGAGAGGTATATTCTAATATTTATTTTTTCTATGTTTTTTTCTTTTCATTTTACATCTTCATGTGGTATAACCAGCTTGAGTGTTTTCTTATTACACATGGTTACACAACCCCAGTGCAACCTGGATTCATGATTATCAAGAGAGGCATGTGGAGTAATGGATTGGACCACTTGGGTTAAGTGATTGTGGTCGTGTGTTGTGGAGTATGACGCTGTTATCAGTATGTTCCTTTGCTTCGTTGGGATTTGGTTTTGTATTTGGATTTTCGCTTTAACAGAAGTAATCATTAGCAATTGATAAATATTGAATACTGCTGCATGCTTGTAATTTAAGTTAATGCACTGGAGCTAGCTTAAGTTGAACTTTGTCTGCTTATGCAGTTCTAAGTTTGTCGTTGTATATGTGTTATAGCCTAACTAATTCATGCAAATATTTACAGTTATAATACGGGGAAAATCTCAAAGAAGTATAAAATTCAAGCCTCATTTTTGAAAAAACCTGCTACATAGCAGTTCTAAATTAACTGAATTACGAATTCCTTCTCTTAGTGAGTGTATTTACATTTTCATATTATTGAAACATGAAAGATTGATGGTTAGCTTTAAGACACTATTTTTTTTTTTGGTGTATGTAGTGCTTTCCATGTGCTGGATTTTTTATATTCTTATGGACCGGTCCTATTTCAATACATTCAACCATTTCAAGAAACATTCCACATCCTAAATAAGAAGATGAAATGGGATTCAAAATCACAGCTGAAACATATCACAACTAGCCCTCCTTAATGTTTTCAGAATCCCCCATCGTGTGTGAGCAATGATGATTGGGTTGATCTTGTTAGGGATTTTGGATCTGAGGACTTTAAGGTATGCATATTAATTAAGTTATATTGTCTACCCTTTTAATCTATCTATCATACATGTATTGCTTATAATTTATGGTACCCAAATGCAGAAAATGAATAATAGAAATAAGGAGAACCGGGAAAAGCAGAAAATCGGCCATGTTGCTTGGACGCAGGCTTTTGCTTGAATCAACTATGAAAGTGTAAACTTCTCTTATGATGTTTTTGGGAATTTATTATTAAACATATATTATTTGTGTTAACTTGTATAATGACAGCGTAACCTTGAGATGGGGGACGAGCCTTCTCAGACTAGCTTGTGGTTCACCACCCGATATAGCAAGAAGAAAAAAGTTTGGGTGGATTCGACTTCACAAAAAGTCTATGTAACTTATCGTTCCCTTCTATATTTTCTTATTAATTTTCTTATATTATATATAATACTAAATTGATAAATAATAACAATTGGTTTTTGAATGTAAGAGGAGCTTAAGAGATGAGAGTCTCAGCCACCAGAGGAGGGCACTCCTCCCATGACTGAGGACTAGAGGTTCGAGGCAGTAGTTGGACCTGAGCGATCAGGATATATACGTAATCATAGGGCTGGACCAAAGCTCAAGACCTCTACAGTCGGGCAGCGAATCCATGCGCAACTAGAGAGAGAATGAAAAGTTTGGGAGGCGAGCTGAGGCGGATATAAGGTGCTTGGAGTTGTTGGAAAAGAAGAATAGTGAGATGGCTTCGCGAATGGAGTCCTTAGAGTCCCAATTAGCCTTGTAGCAGACATAAGTGCAAGTTCAGGTGCAGGCAGCGCTCCAGTCCCAAGTAGAATTGCAATAGACACAGGTGCATGCTAAGGTGCAAGCTGCGTTACAGTCCCAGCTTAACATCCTCCTCCAGCAGTTCAAGAAGTCAAGCAAAATTCCAATGTGATGCATAACTACTCAAAAGCCGGATGATAATGATTTTTTTTATTTTTTTACATTTTTTCTTTGCTGATGTAAACTTTACTCTTGCTACTCAAGTACCTTAGAACTTCATGTTTTTAAATTTGAGGTTATTTTCTAATACTGGATGGTGATGAAGTTTTTATTTTCTCATATTATATAAGTAGGTTCATGAAAATTTGAAAAGAGATCAATAAATTAATTTTATTCTACCTTTTAATTAATTTTAACCTTTTAGTCGCGGGAACGAGTCGTCGGTAGAACTATTATACTTAATACATTTAGTGATGACTTGTTGTCGTAGCTGAAAGTAAAACGTTTAGCTGCGATTGCAAGTCGCCGCTAAAACTATCACTAAAGGTGCTATACCTAGTACTTGTAGTGGCGATTTGCGTCACAGTTAAAATTAAACATTTAGCCGCGATAACAAGTTGCCACTAAAATTACCATACACACTACTTTTAGCCGCGACTTAAGATCACCCCTAAAATCTTAGTTTCATATGTTTATAATAAATTTTTAGCTGCGATTTTACACTTTTAGTGACAATAATTTTTTAAATAAACGGTGATAAATCTTGCGGCTAATTATTAAACTTTTAGCTACAATTTTAGAGTTGTGGGTAAAAGTCTAACTTTTAGCCGCGATGTTTAAAATCGCGGCTAAAACAATTAGTGACAGCACTTTTAGCAACGACTCAGCGGCGATCAAAATATTGCCGCTAAAACTTTTAGCCACGACTTTAAGACCTTTAGCCGTGAAAACTTTCGCAGCTAAATATCAAGTTTCTTGTAGTCGATTTATGTATAGACTTAATCTAGTTTATGCGAGGAATGATTTGGACTTATTGACCCAACCAGGAATGATCACTAGTCTAAATTGGATAGAACCTGTCCAATTTTTACTCTAATAAAAGTTAGGCGCATCTTAAGATGAGTCCATAGTAATTTTTTTTTATTCATGTGTTAGGCTTAATTTCTGTTAAAAGAATACTTGGCCAAGGTCAGGATAGAAATTGCCGACCCTTTTGAAGTTCTAACCCCAAAGATTGATATAAGTTTCATGCTCTCTCCTCTAAAGTCCAACTAGGTCTTTGCAAACAAGTATAAACATGTCAACATCAACCCAAATATGCAAGGAACCCACAAATTCATAGAAATAGGCTAATATGAGATTTTTTTTTTATTTTTATTTGATAGAGAATTTTCAGAACTTAGAACTAAGATATTAGTTGGAGTAGTTTTCTCAACAAATTGAAACTAAAAGCTTACAGTTTCATCCATTCAATGTGAAGTCAAGTTCGACTTTTTAGCGAGGGGACAAAACACTAAAAAATAAAAAACCCAGGTTTTAGACGCGGGCAGACCAAAACGCCGCTACAGCCACCAATAGCAACAGATACAGCTAACAACAGTGACAAAAACCAAAACGCCAGGGGTAGTAGATTTTTTGTGGCGGATTAGTCATTAGCGGTGGTCTAATTTTTTTCCACGCAACAAGTCCCCGAGGACATTTTCCTGCCGCTAAATCTTATCAATTAGGTACGGATAAAAACCGCCACTAAATCTCAAATTTCTTGTAGTGTTTTTCTTGCTTTAGAAATTAATATAGAAACCCCACAAATTCTGGCATGAGCGTCAAAACTCGTCATGCTAGACAAAGGGGACTGGACTCCTTCTAATCTTCATTTTGGATCCAGCATAATATTATCCGCTTTGAGCCTCCATAGGTGGACTCCTTTTAATCTTCACTTTGGATCCAGCATAATATTATCCGCTTTGAGCCTCCGTAGGGTTACCTGCACGGTTTTGTTTCCGACGCACCCAAGTCCATGAGTGAGCGTCAAAACGCATCATGCTAGACAAAGGGGACTGGAATCCTTTTAATCTTCACTTTAGACACCCACATGAGCAATGTGGGATGTAACATCCATTATGTTTAGCCTTTTTTTTTTTAGAAATAGAGAAATACTAACATTGATCATGTCTACCTTTTTACACTTCACACTGGTTAATATGTATTACAATTTGATTTTTTTTCATGGAAAACCCATGTGCTTTCATCTGGTGGTCGGACCAAACCCACTTTCACATGGGCATCTTAAACTTTTATTTATAAAGGGTATAATGGTGGCGCTGCAGCCATGTAGGCCACACGCATGACGCCTCTATTGGTCTCTCACGTTGCCTCTTATCCCTGCAGCTTGGATCCATAGAAGTTTAATTTAAGAAAATCTTCAGCAAGTGGGGTTCCAAACCCCACACCACCAGACCTGAGATGGTAGCCAATTTAGGTGACGGATCAAACAGGTTCCATTGCAGATTGGCTGATTGAGCCTTTTGTATAACTGTCTTCGGTTCAGCCATATTGGGGCTGTTTCAAATAGATAAATGTTCCTCATCTTCCAAGTATACTAAATGTAAACTGGAATCTGAGGGCCTTGGAACGGTTCTAGGGAGCTGGTTCTAGATGTTTTTGGTCATTTGGCAAAAAGCAAATAGATGGCCTGTTGTTTTCTTATCTGATCCACGCGACACACATTGGGGTTCAAAGTTCCCAAACAGCCAATGGTGTCTTCCCCTAACTGGATGTTATCCCCACCCACCCATAACAGCGTCCAAATGAACAGTTCTAATTTCTAGGGGGTTTCTAAATTCCAAACTCTCTTCCATGGTCTGGGAGGGCCTTTGGGATGGTCTCTTAGGTTCCTATAAATTGCTTTAACATTAACATGAAAAAATACTTCTGTTAACTCAATTTCTGAATGATGGAAAAATAATTTGGAAATGAATGACTCTACAAAACAAAAATTTGATATTCATTCAAAAGTTTGAATTTTGGCTTTGTGGTGGTCCTTGTGGAAAGGCAAAAATGATTTCATTTTTAGAGGAAAGGGGATTCACCCTATAAATATTCTAAATTTTGCTAAAACTTATATCATGGATATCAATCTCGTCTGTAAAAGCAGGAGAAATTGGAAAAGATACTGAATGAGGGATTAGCTGATTAGCTGTTATATGGCATATATATATATATATATATATATATATGACACCACTTTGACTAATCAGCAAGCAAGCATTACACAATAACTACTTGAGATCCAAAAAAATACAGAAACGATGCAGATAACCCATTTTTTTTTTTTTTTTATGTTGTGTAAACAGAGGCTACATTACTTCCAGTATTATTTATACCATTGGGAGGCCGCAGGCGCTTTCAGTAACTGGAGGACCCTGACTTAGTTGAAAGTAGACAAAGCTTAAAGACTTGAGCACGGATGGTAGTAGTAGCTTCAACATCCTCATTTAGGGGGGGTGTAAATATTTTTCTCAATTGATAGTAAAGTTACCACCATCAGATATTTGAGGTCCCATATTGATGTTGCCACCTCCATCTGCTTTGTTCCCACCTTGGACTTGTGGGTTGTACTTGCCCTCACCAGTCTGGGCATTTTTGGTCGTGTTATTTGGCTGGGGCGGTGGTGACTTATCAGAGCTCCCAAGACTAAATTGAATGTCCTGCACAATCAGCCATAAAATAGTTAGGTAGTTGCAATTTAAACAAATCAAAAGGTGAGACCCACTTGATATTAGAAATTTTGGTTTCTTTGCCCAGGAAGAAAGAGGACCCCATGGCATGGAAGTGGGGTTCATTTATCATCAGTCCAGCAATTTTGAACCGGGCAAAACTCCTTCTACCCATCATTTTTTATTGATTTTGGACCGTAGGATAGTGAATAAAATCTGTTTTCCATGCTTTTTTTGTTGGTACATTGAAATGGGTGAAATTTGTGGACATTGTTTAAGAGTCCAGTCCAATAAACCCCATACCTAGGGAATGTTCTGGATGCTCCTTGCATCCAAACATCCCCACCAAACTACACTCTTCTTTGGCGAGAGAGAGAGGGAGAGGGAGAGAGAGAGAGAGAGAGAGAGAGAGAGAGAGAGAGAGAGAGAGACCATGGAAAATCAGCTTAAGTTGAAGTGGTCTTGAAGTTGTAATTGAGAAGTTAGAAACTGCCTGTTCAGCTCATAAGGCCTCCAATCCTATTTATATAGATAACAGTCAGTGTCAATCAAAATTAAAATTGACACCAGGTGCATCAATTCACTGGGCCCATTCCTTTATTTCTGACCAAGAAGAAGAATACACAGAGAATAAAGTGAAAGGAATAAAGCTTAGTGAAAGGAATAAAGCTTCCGAAAGTAAAAGGACTGAAGCCTGTGTCCGTTCACATTGGGCACTCCTCGCGTGACACAATGGTAAGTTGTATTTCCATCATGGGTACTAGCATGAAGTCCTGTGCCATGCACAGGACAAGTCTTTCGACCTAAATATTATATTAAAATTAATATTTCTTTCATATAAATTTATTTATAATAAAATAATTAAAAAATTCAAAACAATTAAATAATTATAAAAATCAAACATTTCTTCCCTTAAAATTCATCAACATACACGTTTCATCTTAAAAACAAAGGATTTCTGCTTATTTTGAATATTATATAAAAACTTCGATAATAAGCTTAATTTATAGAGTTATAAGACATCCCTTTGAATTGGGTCACATCCACATAAATGGGCCAAACATACACATTTTATTGAAAATGCACATATATATTTTAAAAAGACACATTCAGAAATGGGCCCTAAGAAGAGGCACATTTTATTGCAAAGACACGTGTATTTTTGGAAAGGCACATTAACAAATGGGCTCCAAGAAGCTGATGTGGCTTCTCTTTAGATCCGAATAAAGGGTTTTTTTTTTTTTTTCAACCAACATTCAGCTTTAAAGAAAAATAATGGATGCAAACATCTTAGCTTGTCTATTTTTACAAGCTGGCAAATTTATCACATAGAAAACTATAAACTATATAAGCAAATTTGTTGATGTGTGTGTGTGTGTATATATATATATATATAAAACACAAGTTGTTTGACATTGATGATGGCTTTAAGTCAAATAGAGAAATTATTATTATTATTTTTTTGGTACAAGCCATCTTGGATAGACTCTTGAGAGACTCAAGTATTTTTTTGGATGTACAATTGTATCAAATGAAATAATTTTTCATCCAAATTTTGTTTTACTAAACAACAGATTTTACAATATATTGTATTAAAATAATTAGAAGATGAAATTCTAAACTAAGTGAAAAATTAAAATAAAAGATAAAATAATTTATATAAGGGCCAAGGGTTTGTTTGATTGAACTTTTCAAATGTGGTTTTTAGGATTTTGGCGTTTAAGAAGTCTAAAAGCCCTAAAAAAATTAATTCAATCAATTTATTCAAATAGATTAGTTCCAAATTAGTAGAGATGTAAACAACTCAAGTCAAAACTTACTAGTTAAAACGGGCAAACCATCCCAACTATCTAATAATTTACTAGTACAAGAAATTTAAATATGAAACAAACATTAACTAATCTTTAATAAGTTGCCATATTTTTCAATTTTAACACATCATCGACTAGTAGTGTGCATCCCTCTCCTCGAGAAATTTGGATAAGTGCCCCAACCCCTTTTTTTTTTTCAAGGAGAGAAATGCATTGAACCCAACAAAGAGAAGAGCTCAAAAACCAACAAAACAATTAGACATGATCAGCCCAAAAAATGAAACAAACATTAACTAATCTTGTAGACAGTGGGGCAAAGATAGGTCCCACAACTATCAAACAGGTATAGGTTGTCTTGTTAGGAAGTAATTGTTTTTTGTTACCCCATCTAAGGGGGATGAGATTTAAGAGATAGCATGCATACACACAGGAAAGCAGCTCACTTAAGTAAGAAATGAGACCGTACAAGTGGGAAAAGATGACTTATAGTTCGGTAAGAACCGGCACTCCTTACCACTCGAGTAAGGAGCCGTTCTTGTAATTAGGAGGTGATCGTCTATATAATCTTTAAGCATGTTCTCAATTTACCTCTAGTTATATTATTGAATCATCTATCAAAAAGGTGGTTAGTCCTTCTAAGATACAATCGTTTACTATTTTTTCTTTTTTCGCAAAAACTAATAATAAGAGAGAAGGGTAGTGGCTACAAAAAAGAAGCCCGCCCCCGGCCTGCCCCCCCTTAAATATTCTGGAGGTAGCCATTTATAGAAATTTTAAGGGAAAATTACAAAACAGGGCCTGAGTTTCTTATATATTTCAAAACAGGAAAAAAACAAGATCACATTTCGAAATAAAAAAAGCTACTCCCTTTTCCCTCTTAACGTCTCCTTCCCTCACCTTTCCAATTCGAGAATCCATTTGTGCCGACGCCTTATCTCCTTGCAAATGACAATTTTCAAACACGCCAATTGTAATCAAAGCCCATGGATCATATACCTCCCAAGTGTATTCTTCATTCCACTTTGGAGTCCAACTATCTATAATTGTCCTCGTCCGTACCTTCTTCAATCCCATACTTTTGCTACACAGTAAGCATCATCTGTAGTTCCCCTTCCATCCTTGGGTCTTAATTAGCAACAAGCCCCGAGCACTCAAAACTCCCAATTTCAAACCACCAATACTTTGCTTCCATAACTGCTTCATCGTCGCCTGAAGATCGCTTCTGTAAGGTATTAACTCATCCAAAACATGATAGCCACCAATCAAACAGATCCTCAAATGAATCCTACTAGCAAACTTTACCTCTTCCTTCTGATTACCCTCTACTGCCACATGTTTCTCAAGATTAAACCAATTAGTATTCACTGGCATATGATCCAATCTCCTAGGCACATATTGCAAATGAATCACAATCTTTCCGGAAGAAGAGTGTGGAGAGGGAAGGACGGGGAACGAGACGTTGAGAGGAAAAAAAAGGGAAAAACATGAATTTTGTGTGAGTTTTTTTTTTTTTTTTTTTTCCTTCGAGTTAAAGCACTTGAAAAGAAAAAAAAAAAAAATCGGCTGTCCGCGCCCATTTTGGCTAGATGTCCTGAATTGAAATGCAATGGAAAAACTTAAGGGCTAATTTGAAATGTGATTTTATTTATTTTTTTTCTGTTTTGAAATCTGTCATAAACTTCGGCCCTGTTTTGTAATTTTCCCTTATAATCATATTATTTGTAATATGTCTCTTTTTAATGATTGTGGGCCATCTTTAATACTAGTAATGCCCGGCCAAACATCGTAGGTTGAAAAATGTGACCATTGATTGTATTTGCATATTTAAATGGGAGAATTACCGTACGGACGTTCCAAAACCTTGTATTTACCCAAGATCAAATGAAATACTGCAAATTATCTAATAAAAGTTGGACAGTTTTACCCTTTTATCCTGTGATATCCTAATCGTGTAGGATATCCCAGAGTTCGATATCCCAGGCCCATAGGATATCGCACCCCCTTTCTAGCTATAGCGAGAATAGGAAATTTTCCAGAGGAGTTCTTGCTATAACGAGGACACACCTCGCTCTAGCGAGCCCACACAAAGGCCAAACCTCGCTATAGCGAGCCCACCCACCTTGCCAGGGGTATTTTCGTAAAATGATTAATGCTATTTATCCCTTCCTCCTCAATGATTAATGCCATTTATCTGACTGTATCCTACCCACTCCTACTCTCGTCACTTGTTTCTTTCATTTTCTTCTGTCATCTTCTCAACTATGATCCTCTTCTCTTCTTCTTCTTATGGGTATTATTAATTTTTTTTCTCTTACATTCACTCGTCTAGTTTCGGTTTTCTTGGGTTTTCTTGATTCATCCCAAACTTATGTATTTAACATTTCTCTTTACAATGTGCACAAGGAAGGGTTCTCTTGAGATCTGACCTGAGATTGAACATATTTTGAAGTCTGGTAAAAGCAAAAAAAAAATCAGAATTCAAAAATACATGATATGTCATGTCAACACCCAGTACTTGCTCTAGGTCTGGGGTACATCTCCTTGGCCACCATCTTCAGCCATGCCGACCCATTTATGGGCTGTTTTTTTTTTTTTTTATCAATACTACATTTATGGGATGTTTTTTTTAACACATTCAGAAATTATATGGTCCCACATACCTGTTGTGATGAATAAAATGTATAAAGTATGAATGAAAAAAGATGGAATGGTATCAAAACCCACAAGCCAAAATGGAGAAGATGGAAACGGAGCTCTTCAATTCATTGAAACGGAGTTCTTTCAGTTCGTGGTTCAATTCATAGAAACGGAGTTTTTTCAGTTCGTGGTGTAAAAATGAGTTAGATGATGGGATGGGAGTAGGTAATGATGCAATATCCCACGAGCCTTGGATATCGCAATATGCGATATCCCACGATTCTAAGATATCGAACGGTGCGATATCCTATTAGCCTGGGATATCAAATCCTGCGATATTCTACGCCCCTACGATATGGCAGGATAAGGGTAAAACTATCATCTTTTAGATGTGTTCTGTATACGATCTTCTGTTAAGAAAATAAAGGCCTTTCATCTGTACTTGTGTAAATATTGAGTCTTTAGGCGTCCGTATGATAATTTTCCCAAATTTCTATAAATGGCTACCTCCAGAAAATTTAAAGGGGGGGTGGGGGGGGCGGGCTTCTTTTTCGTGGCCACTACCCTTCTCTCTTATTATTAGTTTTTGCGAAAAAAGAAAAAATAGTAAACGATTGCATCTTAGAAGGACTAACCACCTTTTTGATAGATGATTCAATAATATAACTAGAGGTAAATTGAGAACATGCTTAAAGTTTATACAGACGATCACCTCCTAACAAGAACGGCTCCTTACTCGAGTGGTAAGGAGTGTCGGTTCTTACCTGGCTATAATTCATCTTTTTCCACTTGTACGGTCTCCTTTCTCACTTAAGTAAGTTGCTTTTCTGTGTGTATGCATGCTATCTCTTAGACCTCAACCCCCTTAGCTGGGGTACCAAAAAAAAATTACTTCCTAACAAGACTACCTTTACCTGTTTGATAGTTGTGGGACCTATCTTTCATCTTTGCCCCACTGTCTACAAGATTAGTTAATGTTCGTTTCATTTTTTGGGATGATCATGTCTAAATGTTTTGTTGGTTTTTGGGCTCTTCTCTTTGTTGGGTTCAATGCATTTCTCTCCTTGAAAAAAAACAAAAGGGGGTTGGGGCACTTATCCAAATTTCTCGAGGAGAGGGATGCACACTACTAGTCGATGATTTGTTAAAATTGAAAAATATGGCGACTTATTACACATCACAAATTCTTCATCAGCTTCAGTTTCCGAAACTTCATACTTGTTTGGCATAGCTACCAGAGGAAGCAAAGACACACAAGGAGGGGGTAATAGATGAAGAAAGAGAGAAAGAAGAAGACAAAGTAGAGAGATTCAAATTATCAGAGAGGAAGTGGAAAGTTTGTGATGAGGTGAAATGGCATGGTCTTTAAGTTAGAATTGAGAGAGTGGGAAACTGGGGCTTGGAAATCACAAGGCTAGTTGGAAACTGGGGCTTGGAAAGCACAAGGCGTCAAGGCCTCCTTTCAGGTTTATATAGATAGTAATTCAAAGCCCATTACATGACTAATCATCAATTCCAGTTTGTCCACCCCTCATCCTTCAGATGGATCCTCTTCAAATTATGAACCAAAAAGAGAATAACTCAACGTGAGAATATGGTGATATTCTATGGTCTTCATGCTTCCTGGACTAGTTGGTGAAGAGCCAGAGTAAGCTTTTGTTTCATTTGTTTTTTA
Source organism: Camphora micrantha (assembly GCA_003546025.1). Taxonomy (NCBI): domain Eukaryota; kingdom Viridiplantae; phylum Streptophyta; class Magnoliopsida; order Laurales; family Lauraceae; genus Camphora; species Camphora micrantha. Next base: position 2,119,927 of record QPKB01000005.1, read on the forward strand.
AGACATTCACCCTAAAAAAAAAAAAGTGCTCTGACTAATAGTGCTCTTTGAGCGTACTCGAGTTGAACAGAGGCACTTTGGTGAGAATGAGATCCCAACATATACTATCTTTTTATTATCATTTGTAAACACAGGCTAACATTACTTATTGTATTATTACATCCGGAGAGCCTGACTTGGATGATAGTAGATAAGAGCTTCATATTACATAAGACATAAGTAACAGCAAGCGCTGAGGGTAGCTTCAGCACTCTGATTGAGTAAGGGCTATTTTTCAGTTAATTGTGAAGCTTCCACCATCAGTGATTTCAGGTCCCATATTGATCTTGCCACCTCCATCAGCTTTATTCCCTCCTTGGACTTGTGGGTTGTACTTGCCCCCACCAGTCTGGACATTTTTGGTCTTGTTATTAGGCTGGGGTGGTGGTGACTTCTTAGAGCACCCAAGACTAAACTGAATGTCCTGTACCATCAGCGTAAAAGAGTTAAGCAATTGCAATTTGAATCAACATATAGGTGAGACTAACCTACGAGAAGAATTACTTAACCCAAAAAAAAAAACCTTGAGAGAAGAAAGTTTTTTCTGTGGCCCAAAAAACGGGACACACCATGCCATGTAAGTGGAGCTCATTTATTATTGGTCAACCAATCTACTAATCAGGTTTGCAATGCAGGTGAAATTCGTTCTGTACATCCCTTTTTTCCTTTTGGACCAAAGGATAGTGAATAAAATCTGTTTTCCATTTTTTTTTCTTGGTACATTGAAATAGTTGATGTTTGTGAGCACTGCTTGTGGATTTAAGTACACTCATATTTGCATTAGAAGCTTTTGAGAGAGAGAGAGAGAGAGAGAGAGAGAGAATATGATACCATGGCGAAGTTACTACAATTGAAGTGGTCCTGATGCTAGAATTGAGAAATTGGAAGCTGGCCTTGTAGCTCTTGAGTTGAGACCTCCAATCCAGTTTATATAGATGGCAATTAGGTATCAATAGAAAATGAAGTTGACATTTGAAAGCAAATTAGACCGGTTGCATCAATTCACAGGCCCCACCCCTTATTGCTGCTGTGGATTTTTTGATCTTGAAAACGACGCAGAATAATGTGAGAAAAACAGAAATAAGCGGTGGAGAATAAAGTCACAAAAATAAGAAGGTATATTGGTGTATGTCCATTCACTTGGCCCTCCAATGCGTCGCACAAGGGTAAGGCATGTTTCCATTATAAGAAAGGTCCAAAGATCAAAGAATGTGAGGACATATTACGTCTAAAGATCAATGGCCAGAAATGTGGACCACATTTCCTTCAGAACAACTTGTGGGTGGTACCAGGGATGTTGCCTACCTATCCATGGATATGACCTGACACAATCTGTTGATGGCTTCAAGGATGAGAGCTTGGCCCTTTGATCATAGTCATCCGATCAAAATAAATAACACAAATCAATATATATCAAGGAGTTAAGGATTTTAGTATTTAATCGAATGGATAATTAGGATTAGTGAGAACTATCTTCATCCACGGCCATCTAATAATAAGGCCGGGAAACTCTTCGAGTTGACTCGTGACTTAGCCAAATCACCTCATTTTGGACCAAGGCTGAGTCAAATTCAGGAGAAGACTCGGTATATTATGGAGAAATTTGGTAAGAATGTTTTATTTTCTGCCTTTTTTTTCTTTTTTTTAATATGTGAATTTTATTAATTTGGATTAATTATTGTGGGTATGGGTAAATTAACATATATTTTTTCTATTTCTAAATACTTTTAAAATAATTTAAATAAAAAATAAAGCTCTCATTCTGGCACTTTTGAAGTGTTTTTGAGTTGGGCGAGTCGAGTACTGAGTTCAAAGTTTCCCAACCAGGTATGATACTAATGGGGGAAGCCCCTGACCCAGGTAGAATTTTTGCCCATTTAAATAGTGGGACCCAAAATAGCGGACCCCACCAAAAATGAACCCTGTCGTATCCGAATGAGAAATTTGATGCTCTGATGCCCCCAGTGGAGGAAATTGAGTGAGACAAAGGGATTTGTTCTATTGAATTAGTGGAAGTTGTGGAGCCCACCTAATCCTATTGGTTAAATGCACATAGGTGTAAATATATTTGATACATGTTTAATCTGATGGGAATATTTGAACTATGGGAGGACAACATAGCAGCCGTGTCGAATCTTTCGCGCTCCCATTTTAACGAAGGGGTTTTCTTTGTGGACGATGGAGATTAAAAATTCCACAATTCCCTTATTTGGGACTTCAGTAGGTGAAAATCCCACTGTGTTAAACGGGTGTCGATGTCTCCTATGAATTTCATGGTATGGATAATAAAACAATTTTGGTAGAAGATAATAAAATTGATAATACAAAAGAATCATAGGCATAATAGCTTTGCAACTCTGGATACTTCGGGCATCTTTCAAGGCTAGTGATGGGAAAGTGACCTTCCGTTATGATTTTAAAGGGTGTTATTTTGGATGTAGGTGTCAATGAACTAAAGTTGCCTATTAAAAAAAAGGCTGAAAATGGGGCGAGTTTAGTCGTTTCAGAAAAGGCTAAGGTCATGTTTGGCAACCAAATCTTTGGGGAAAAGATTTCCGGTTTCCCTGAAGTCGTGGCAAATCCATGTTTGGTAATTGTAAATCCCTAAGGATTTGGACGAATGAAAATCTTCATTTGTTAGGATTTTCAGATCCGACCACCCTCCAAAAGGCTTGAGAATCCTCACTTAAGTGGATTTGCACACTGAACCTTTTTTTTTTTCAGTTACATTCATCGATACACACCAATATCAATGTGAAATCATCGACTATATAAATCCTCTATGAGGAATCATTGTTCCAATGGTAGTAAAGAATCATCAAATCCATGGATTCTTCACCCGTTACCACATATGCTCTAAAGGAAAAGGCTAATATGCATATGGTGTCATATGCCAAAGAGGTGGTTCAAGTGCTGGAAAAAGATTGTAATTTGCCTATTAGTCATATTATCTCAGACAATAAAAGACTTGGGCTCTTTATATTTTTGTGGATCTCACTCTTATCCATACGAGTTTCAATGGTCAAGCATATAAGCTTGCCAAACTCTACTATTCTATTTTTTCAGTAATTGAAGGTTGAGTCCATTAGTGCTACCACCTTGGGGCCACAGGGATATTTATCCTGCTTCCCTCTGGGTCCGGAGGGATTAATCCAGCCAAAAGGGTTAGAAACCCTCCAATAAAATAAAAAAAACCTCTACTTTTGTATTAGTGAGGATATTATAAGAAAGATGGGGCTGAGGAGTTAATTTGGTTTTTTGTGATCCCGCTCCTTTTCTTTGGGCTAATGTTAGGTCGGTGATGGTAAATAGTGCTTATAGTTACTGAACATCCATGACTTAGTTGATGGTAGAAAAAGCTTAGATATCCCCACAGCACTTAGAATGAAGCTAAACCAATCAAAAACAAGTCACCACAATTGGATATCCAACCTTTCTGATTTGAAATCCCAAGAAGTAGGTTTATTTGGAGCCCTAGAACAACGTGTCTAACCCAAAAATAAACAGCCCCAAGCAATTAGCTTGTAAAAGGCCTGAAGGATCATTAAATTAAAAAGGTAACACAGTAAGTAGATCAAACATAGACTCAAGGCTAATGAATTTAATCTTCCCAATTTTATCATATCTAAACTGGGATCCATCCATTCAACTCTTTGGGCCAGTTTGGGCATACGAAAACCCAAGTGCATGTAACTATTTGTGAATGTAAATGAAGGTTCGTGTATTTGGATGGCTTGAGCTAATTGTACTAATTGTAAGTCACATTTGTTTTGTTTTGTTCTTTATAAGTACGTACAGGTAAACAAAGGTACATGTAATTTTGTAGATCGAATGCAGGCCTTTAGAACATAGCGTATTTTGACTCCTCTGCACACAAAAAAAAAAAAAAAAACCTCAAAAAACCCAAAATAAGGTACAGTGCCGGTACATGCACTACATCCTCCGAGTCTACCAGCCACCCATACTCATTGACTAAAGGCACTTCGAGAAGTGCATCACCTCGAGGAGCGCATCACCCTTGAGGATGGGGGTCGGTATCAATACTTAAGTACCAAATATAATGGGTCAGATCCAAATGATCTAGCAGGCACATTATACAAGTAACATATGACATATGATGTATGCATCAAAAGGGAATAGAAACGATAATAAGATTAAATGAGTAACAAATGTTTAACACTAAGCAATTGTACAAGATATATCAGTAAGGATCAACAAGAAAAGAAGGCAAGCTAAATAACCATCTAAACAATATAGCACATTCACATGAGCTGGACACCGCAGGATATTATGCCGCGGCCCTCCCATACGAATTACTAGTTGTGGTAGGGGAATAATAGTGCAATGCAACGGATAATAAGCCCCACCAATACAATACATCTCTTTAATAACCATATATGCATTACCGGAGTCTATCGGCCGCAAATGCATATATACTACTTGAGTCTGCCGATCGTCTAGTCATAACTAATCATGATGGCCCTATCTCTAATAATTAAGCTCCCACCAAGGGTGATCAGTCCAAAGCTAAGCTTACAACAACTGAGTCAATATCCTACTTCGACTCATGGGAACCAAGTGAAAGTCAGTGTCTGGTTAGGCTATCCTTCGGTGAGCAATCCTATGGCCTGCCAAGCCACAGACTCGGATTAAGCGATCTCCATTCACAATCCAGATCACCAGTAGGACATCCTAGGTTCAGGTCCTCTAATTTCCATTTATGATACGGGTTTAAGCAATAGATAATAACAAGAGCGAACATCAATGAAAACCATCTATCATAACTAACATCCAAGCCAATCATATTAAGGAAATAACAAGAGTCCACCCTAGGTTAGTGCCCTCTTTCATGTCTGAGGTCTATGTCAGCCAATTCAATTCCTAAATAAAGTTTTAGATGCCAAGACAATGAATTTGGTGCTCTAAAGTTACAGAGGTCTAAGACAACATTTAAGGGTTGAATTAGAATCCAATTAATGCCCTAGACCCTACTTGAGTGGTCACATGGGTCAAGGCGAAGCCCAACCCTTAACTCATGTTTGGCACATCACTGGAGGTCCACATGGAAGGTCTATGTTCCCCATACATCACTAATTTCAAACATGAACTAGATCTGAAAATTTCATTGTTTGTAGTGTTCCTGGTCGACCTGGCACAGGGTCCGGTCGACCTACCACACAGAGATCTCTGGGCTTGGCTCGTAGTCGGGAAGATGTGTTGTAGTGTACCCGATCGATCAGGTAGCTAACTAGGTTGACGGACTACACTATATCCATAATAGCATGGTACAAGCCAAGCCTCGGTTATTTGTGCCCTGAGTGTGCCCGGTCCACCGGGCATAGGGGCTGGTCAACCAGGTACACACAAAAACCCCATTTTTCAAATTTCTAGAACTTTCTTCCATTCATCAATTCTCATCCAATTCGTCTCCAATCCATCACAAAACATGAAAACCTCCTCAAGCAACACATCTACATCATCCATGGGCCATTGATCTTATGGGAGATCTCATCCATCAATGGCCAAAAATCCATAAAACAAGGCTTAAAGGAAGAGATCCAACAATCAGCACATATATAGGGAAATTCTCAAAAATCTCCCCTATCTCAAAAGGGGAGTTTCTGCCCCTATCTAATAGCCAATGATTTGTTAATATTTTAAGAGATCCACCTTTGTAGAAGAATATTTAGGAGAGAGAATCAGATATGTGTATCACTAATGACACGTATCACACTTTTATTGGCTAAAAGAAGGGCGTTGTTTTTTAGAAAAACACCCGAGGAGTCTTGTAGCGTAACTCATATATATATATATATATATATATAAAAATGAGTTACATAATTTAAGAAAGAAATCATACATTATATGCTAAATAGGTATATCGTACTTGTCTCTAATCCAAAGGGTTTCTTGGCTTGATCTATAAGATCCAAGCTTCAAATCACCAATTCCAAGCTCTAATGGCTTCCCTCTCCCAAAACAATACACAAAACCTCAGATCTATAGAGATCTAGGTTGCCAACACCCAATTCTCATAGAGAAATACATTTAGGAGATGAAATTCTAGAGAAGGAAAGGGAAATTCAAGGAAATTGAGTTATGAGAGATGACTTACCTTGTTGTGTAGAGAAAGAAGATATCTAAGAGGTGGAAAGGTTCTCCTAGCCTGAAAAAGGGTTGTAGCTTCAAGAATCTAGCTTCCTTGTGGTGTAGAAACCCTATATCTAGGTCTTCTTGTAGAGATAGAGAGAGAAAGGGAAGGTATTCTTGGAGGAAAATGAGAAAAATGAGAGCAATGAGAGAGAGAGATTGTTCGGACGTTTGGGAGGGAAGTGGGGTGTTTTACAGGCTTTGGTCTGGCAAATGACAAGAATGACCTTTTTGTTTAGTTTAAGGTTGTGATAAGTACATGGGTGTTTAGGGAAATTCAAGTTTAATTGCAAACTTTTCAATGGAAACCCCTCATATTCTTCCTAATTACTTCCAAGGGCTTTTAACTAACTAACTAACTCCTTAAAGTCCATCTAGAACCCTATAATTGATAGAAAATTAGTCTAAAACCTAGGAAAATACTAAACTACCCTAACTAACCCCTATAAATTAGTACAAATAGGTATTAAATATTATAATTAGCACAAATCAAATATAAGTGGGGGACCACAAGGGGTGGGGCCTCACACATTGGTATCTCCGACAAGCCTAGGGAGCCTAGTGATTCATCCCTGAGTTCCCAAGTTGATTGTATCACTTCTAGCTAGTGGGCAAACAAAAGAAAACCTCTCTTCTTCCAGTCCATGACAGCCTTTTCAACCAGCTATTCTTCTCATGTCGTCACAAGTGACTAGATGAATTACTTTTTACTCTCTAAAATGTCTTCTCGTCATGAGCTCTCTTGAATTTGGGGTTATTTCAGATTTTTAGTAGCCAGTAACGAGATATATATATATATATATATATATATATATTAGGTATTGTTCTTTGTGTTGGGTGAAATATGAACACAAATTAGAAAAAATAAGCCTATCAGATCAACCAAGTCACCAGCTATGTTGATTCTAGACGTTAGTGTTTACTGCAATCTTTTCTTTTTTTTTTCTTTTGCTTTTTCACTAGACATTGAGGACTTGGAACTAATGCATTCTTGGCCCTAAAAGAGATTGTTGCATCCCTAAACAGCCAACTACAGACCATGATTCGAACTACTTTTGCTAAAACTTTTTTTTTTTTTTTTTTTTCCTACACGGAGACTCGAACTCAAGCACTCCCACTCAAACCCAATTCAAACTCTGATTGCTGCTACATACCCTTCTCTGCAATTGGACATGAGAGGATACAAAACAAAGGCAGGAACCCCGATTTGCATATAGATCAATTTGAGGTAACTAGAGGCTGAGAAAATATCCATTTTGAGAATTGAGCATGCTAAACTTGTTTTATAATAACATATTAGTTTTATTGCCATGTCATTTTATTTATTTATATATATATACCTCATTTTTCAAAAACAGAATGAAGAGGGAGAGAGAGGTATCTCCATTCTTTGCATTTGCATTCCTAAATTTTCATTCTAATTCTAAGGAGGATGATTGAGAAACTGCATTCAGATGTATTCCCGAAACGTTTCCCCTAAAGTTTATAAAGATCCAAGATGATCCCTTAGACGTAAGTATTCCTTGCACTCGCTTTACAAAGATCCAAATGGGTCCTAAGGTTTGCAACATCAATGAAATTCTTACAGCAGTGAATTGAAAGAGGTCAGGATATTTGGGTTAATCAACCCAAAACCAGTACATCAACTGACCCACTCAGCCCACTCAGCTCAACAGTAACGATGCAGAGAATAAGACCGATTCAAATTCAACATCAAGATGTTAGCACAGTTGAGAAAATGAAGGTGTTGTACCTCATTAAGAGAAAGTAGGGAAGTCAATAGGAATTGTATTCTTTCTTTAAATTACATATGTACTCAGCAGTCTATCGCAACAGATATTTGTAAACTCGGACTACATTATAAATAGAAAAGAGTACTATGGCTTTCATTGTGTGTGAGAAAACAACAGTGAAGCCCTTGTTCCTTTTTGAATTCTCTGTTTTTAGATAGTATCAGAGCGTATTCAGTAATAGTCAGACAACTTTTTAGTTTTGTCCATTTCTTTATAGATCTGAGAGAGCCTTTGCTGCTCTTTTCTTCTCAGATCACTATTCCATATTGTTTTCATAAGTACTCCATGGTGTCTTCATCTCTGTCACTCTCTGTGCATTCTCTGCATCACCTAATAAACATAGTCTCGGTCAAGCTAAATTCCACCAACTGCCTCATCTGGAAAGTCCAAATAATGCCTCTTATTCAGAGTCTCCGAGTGGAGAATCATATCACTGATGCGCCACCAGTTGAGATGGCGCTCAATGACAAAGGAGAACCTGTGCCAAATGCAGCATTTACAATCTGGAAAGACAAAGACCTGCTTCTCTGAGGATGGATAACAGGTATGTCGTCTGAAGGGGCATTACATTATGTCGTTGGATGTAATACTGCACAGAAAATATGGAGTGAGCTTGAAGAACATTTTCTTCAAGCTACCAAGGATAGAGAAATACAGTTAAAACTACTTATGCAAGATCTGAAACAGGGATCTCAGCCTCTCTCTGATTTTCCCAAAGCCTTCAAAATGGTATTTGATGATTTAGCTGCCATACAAAAGCCCGTGGCAGATGATTAAGTAATCTATATGTCCAGGGGCCTTAGGCAGAAATACAATGCATTGGTCACTTCAATGTTGGCCAAACCACCATTTCCCTTCTATTCCCAGTTCGTGACTGCTGTACAGAGCTATATGGCTTACGACTGCAAGAAATGACCCCAGAACAAAAACCAACCTGATCCTAACCTGGCATAAAATGCCAGTCACCCAAATGGTGGTGGGCATGGTAGAGGATCCAGCAGAGGACGACGTAGTTATAACTTCAATTCTAGAGGTCGAGGATTTGTTCCAGCAGGACAAGAATACAACAGAGGAAAAAATCCAATTTTCGTCAAGGAAACCAAAACTAAAACTCTAATAAGGAGCAAGCCAAGAATACTTTTCAGCAGAAGACAAAAGGTTCTTCTCAGCGTGCAGCCAATCCCAAAGGCGATTTTAATATTTTTGCTGGTCCAGTATATTGTCAAATATGCAATCGCAGAGGGCATTCAGCTATCAAGTGCTGCTACAGGTGGGATTTCTCCTACCAACCTCAGGATGATGTACCACAAGCCTTAACTATAAAAGATGTTGATGCAACTGCCTACATGGATACCGGTGGTAGTGCTCACATCACTAATGATCCAGGTACATTGACAAACTTAGTACCCTATTATGGTTCAGACAAAATCATGATAGGGGACGGTTCACATCTAAACATCTCGCACATTGGAGATTGTAAGAAATACAAAAATCTCAAAATGAAAGATGTCTCAGTTGTTCCAGATATAAAAAAGAATCTTGTTTCTGTTTCTCAATTAACTAGAGATAATTCTTGTATCTGTGAGTTCACTGATTCAGACTTTGTCATTAAATATCAGCAAACCAAGAAGGTCCTAGCAACGGGCAGTAAGAGAGGGAATCTATATGCATTTAACAAGGAAGCTACGACGGCTCTTGTTGCAGTCAACACAGGAAGAGTACCGGAGGAGACACGGCATCAGAATTAAGCCATCCTAATTCAAACCTTTTGAAGAATTTAAATTCCAAGAATTTCATAGACATCAGTAAATGGTTGAAGCACCCAAATGTGCATAGCAGCTGCCAATTAGGCAAAAGCTGTAAATTACCATTCAATTTGAGAAATAGAACTGCCTCTGAATGTTTGCATATAATTCATAGTGATGTGTGGGGTCCAGCGCCAATTGAATCTGTTCAAGGAATGAAATACTACGTCGTATTTGTCAATGATTTCAGTCGATTCACTTGGTTTTACCCATTAAGACAAAAATCTGATTTCTTTGACACATTTTTGAAATTTCAGAAGTTTGTAGAAAATCAGTTCTCAAAGAAAATTAAAATCTTCCAAAGTGATGGAGGTGGCAAATATCAATCCAAATGATTTGTTCAGCATCTAGAGAATTGTGGGATCCAACAACAACTTTCATGTCCAAGAACACCCGAACAAAACGGTGTGGCTGAGCGAAACACAGGCACATAGTCGAAACTGTCTGAACTATGATTTTTCATGCCAGTGTTCCCAAGTTTTATGGGTGGAAGCTTTTTCAACAGCCACTTTTCTTATCGACAGATTGCCATCAAAGGTTCTTGAGATGGACAGCCCATTCTTCAAATTACATAACAGACATCCATACTACTCCATCCTGAAGGTCTTCGGTTGTAGATGCTTTCCATATCTTAGAGATACGACATCCAACAAGTTTCAACACAAGTCTTATCATCCACCCAATCTTATCATCCACCCAATAGAAAAGTTTTTCTATCCAGGCATGTTGTGTTTGATGAACATACATTTCCTTATCCTAACGCCCGCTTATTATTTACTCTGTCTCAGGAAGCAGGTTCCATCACAACCTTTGAGGAATTTCTTAATTGGAAGACTCCAAACCTGGATAAAAATTCACACTCTGCAGAAGCTGCAAGCAAGTGGGAGCAGCTTATGTCTCTGCCCATTTCAACCACAAGAAACCAGAATGTCACTGTGTCAAATACCTCAGAGTGAATACAGACTGCCTCTCTTAGCAGCAGCTGCACTTGTCTAGATGGGCTGTCTTCACGAATTCCAGACTGTGACTGTCACAATACAGAAGATGTGGATTCACGACCAAATAACCCATGCTTTGCCTCTTAGATCAAGTTCACACAACAAAACTGGGGACCCATCTCTTCTTCACCTGAATTATGAAATTTTCCAACCTGATTCTCTGCAAAGCTCTACGCACCAGCAGCTACAAAAGTCAGTCCCCTGTTATGCAAGAATTGGTTCCTTAGAACATCAAGGTAAGGTTACTAATTCTCACTCGCCTGTACAACAGACCAGACCAACAAGAAACACTCAGTCATTCAACTGAGAATGTTGCCTTTCAGCCATTATGTGGTGCTATGGAATATGGATGCCTACCCACCTAGTGGTCTTCATGGACAGATGGTTGTTGACTTGCCCATTTCAGATTCTTTAAATCTTACCTCCACCAAACCTACAAAAAAGGCTCCTAAGGCATTGACCGATATTCATTCCATGATAACACGTTCAAAGTCTAGTGCTACTAGACCCACACTGCTGGCTACAAATGTTGACATCACTGAATCTACTACCGTCTCTGAAGCGTTAACTAAACCTGAATGGATGACTGCCATGAAAGATGAGCTTCATGCTCTAGAAAAAAATAGGACGTGGGTATTGGTTCCACGCCAACCTGGCATGAATATGATCGGTTCAAGATGGGTGTTCAAAACCAAATTGAAACCTGAGGGGTCTATAGAGAGGCACAGGGCCCAGTTAGTGGCAAAAGGTTACAACCAAAAAGAAGGGATGGATTTTAGTGAGACCTTCAGTCCTGTTGTAAAATCAGCAACTATACGAATAGTTCTCTCCCTTGCAGTCATTCAAAAATGGCCTCTTCGACAATTAGACGTGAAGAATGCTTTTCTTCGTTGGCTTTTACATGAGACGGTTTTTATGGAGCAGCCACCTGGGTTTGTGGATAGATGTCATCCTTCACATGCATGTTATCTAAAAAGAGCTATCTATGGACTCAAACAAGCCCCAAGAGCTTGGTTTAATAGGTTCAGTCAACACGTCCTCCAAATGGGGTTTTTCTGCAGCAAATCAGATCCATCCATCACTATTTGTTCTGAAAAGTGATCAGGGCACAGTTCTTTTCCTATTATATGTTGACGACATCATCGTGACAGTGATAATCCCCCACTCTTACCACATTTGATTAAAAGGCTTAGGGCTGAATTTGCAATGAAGGATTTGGGACCCCACGTTATTTCCTAGGAATTGAGGTTATTCCTTTCAAAGATGGAATCTTCTTATCTCAGTCCAAATATGCATTGCACCTTCTCACAAAAACAAACATGCATAATTCCAGAACCTATTGGAACTCCACTTGCTCCAAATCATAATCTTCATAATACTGCAACTTCATCAGTAGATGGCACTGCATACAGAAGTGCGTGGCAGGCGCACTTCAGTAACTAACTCTTACACGCCCTGAGTTGACTCATGCTGTTAATCTGGTTTGCCAATTCATGGCTGCACCAAATTAAGGACACTATGAGGCTGTTAAGAGGATTTTGAGGTATATTAAGGGGACCTAGGAAGCACGGACACCTGTCCGGGGCCGGAGTGTCAGTGTCCAACACGTGTCGGACACGGACACGCTCCGACACATGTGTCGGACACGCAAAAATGAGTGTCCTGTTTATTTTTTAATGTTTTATATTTCGGACACGCTGGGGACACATTCCGGATATGTTTCGGACACGTTTGCCTCTTTTAATTGGAAAAAAAAAAAATAGAGTAAAAAAAGAAAAGCAAAAGGGGGCTTTTTGTAAAAGGTTATAACTTAAAAGCAAAGGGGCAATCCTTCCGCTGCCCCAAGGAGGCCGGGCGATGGATTTTTGCTGTTTACATGAATCTAGAAAATCTGTTTTTGTTGTTTATATATCAAATATGTTCTTTATATCAAATTTTTTTTATCAGCTCTGCTTCTTCACCTCTACGTGACAATTTGGAATTTAGAAATATGAGTTTACACACCTCCAATGAAGAAGATATAAATAAGCCTATGTGGAAATATGTAACCAAGTTTGAGAAAATTAATGAAGGAGGGGGAAATATTACTTGGCTGTGGAAATAGTATCCTTTAGTATATGATTAGATATATTATTATTATTATTATTATTATTAATTAATGTATCCCCAACGTGTCCGTGTCCTACTTTTTTGAGAAATGTCGTGTCTACGTGTCCGTGTCGTGTCGGCGTGTCCGTGTCGTATCCGTGTCCCGTGTCCGTGTCTGTGCTTCTTAGAAGGGGACTATACACTATGGTCTTCGAATCACTTCTCAATCGGCCTCTAGTTTGTATGGTTTCTCGGATGCAGAATGCTATACCACAGTCTATTGCATATATCTTGTTGCAAATTGCATTTCCTGGGCCGCATACCAGTCCCTTGAATCCACCACTGCAGAACTGACATGGATTTCTTACATTCTATTTCTACGTGATATAGGGGTATATCTCAAACGACCTCATGTTCTGTTTTGTGATAACATTAGCGCTCTCTATCTCACAATTAACCCGGTCATTCATACTTGCACCAATAGATTACCACTTTGTTCGTGAGAAAGTGGCACTCGGAGCACTTGTCCCACGATTTGTCCCTTCAGAAAACCAAGTGGTAGATATCTTTACAAAATCTCTCACATATGTTTTGCAACTTACGGAGCAAGCTAGGAGTTGTGCCCTCACCACTCCCTAGCTTGAGGGGGAATGAAGAAGGTCAGGATAATTGGGTCAATCAACCCAAAACCAGTACATCAACTGACCCACTCAGCTCAACAGTAACAATGCAGAGAATAAGACCTACTCAAATTCAACATCAAGATGTTAGCACGGTTGAGAAAATGAAGGAGGTGTTGTACCTCATTAAGAGAAAGTAGGGATGTCAACAGGAATTGTATTCTTTCTTTGAATTACACATGTACTCAGCAATCTACTGCAACAGATATTTATAAGCTCAGACTACATTATAAATAGAATAGAGTACTATAGCTTTCACTCTGTGTGAGAAAACAACAGTGAAGCCCATGTTCCTTCTTCAATTCTCTGTTTTTAGATGAATGAGAATTAAAGCGGCTATTGCCATTATCCCATTGTGCTACTAAATCGCATTAAAAAATTTACAGTTGAATCACATTTCACTGCCCTCTCAGTTGAAGAGCAAGAAAGGCCATGCATAAACACATCTCAACGTAATGAGTCGACTCAATTTCAAATAGATAAAGTCTTAAATAAGGAAGCAACAAAACCATTACTAGGTGAAAATGCATGACAAAACCTTAACTGATTTTTGGAAAGAAGACCAAAAGCAGAGACCATTGTGACCTTTTTATTATTATTATTATTAAAGATATGCCCCATGATCATATGACAATCGCGGATTAGAAATAAGATGATTAAAGATCCTATAAATGATCTCATCTCATCTTAACAACACTCCCTTGACCTCCTTTTTTTCTTTATATATATATATATATATATATATATATATATATAGTTGGGAGACTGAGACCTACCATGCACTAGTCGGGGCATTGACCTAAATTTGGCCTCTTAAATCAACCCAAAGGCATGTATATATAACACATACTTTTATCAATAAGCAAGCAAGCATTACACAATAGGCACTTGGGATCAACAAAATACAGAAATGATGCAAAATACTATCTTATTATTCTGTAAACACAGGCCAACATGACTTGCTGCATCACTCTAGTAACCGGACAACCTGAGTCAGTTGATGGTAGACGAAGCTTAAACATTACCTAGACACACATGAAACATGGATAACAGGGAAGTAATTAAAATCACTGATGGTAGTAGCTTCAACATTCTCATTCAGGGCGCCTATATGGACGTATCACCGTCACCCTATCGAGACCATTGAGATGCGTAATTGTACCTCCATAAAGTCCATAAGGTCCCATAGGGAAGGAACCATGATATAATTGATTTCCCAAATTGGTGTTACCATCACCAAATAATTCAGTTTCCGGACTGGGCCTAGTTCCATCGTAATATTGAGTTCCCAAATTGACGTTACCTCCACCAAATACTTGGTTTCCGAAATTGAAGTTACCATCTGCACTGATAAACCCGTTGACCTGAGGGTTGCTCCCTCCTTGAGTTCCCAAATTGACGTTATTCCCACCACCTACTTGAAGTCCCAAATTGACGTTACCTTCAGTATCTGCACTGATATCCCCTTGGACCTGGGGATTGTTCCCTCCCGCACCACGCTGGGTATTGTTCCCTCCCTGCAGCATCAGCCATAAAATTGTTAGGTAGTTGCAATATGAATCCATATATAGGTGAGACCCAATTTTCGTTGGCTCTCTCTCTCTCTCTCTCTCTCTCTGTCTCTCCAGCTCGTTGGCTCTCTCTCTCTCTCTCTCTCTCTCTCTCTCTCTCCAGCTGCTGGAGAGAGAGAGAGAGATGCAGAAAAGGAAAAAAAAAAAACTGCAATAGCAGGAGGAAGATGAGAGAGGGAGAATACCTGGAATGGCTGCTCACCGCCGTGTGCCGCCGGCTCATCCGTGGCCTCCCTTCTCCCTTCTCCCACATCCGCCATTTCGATTTCAGATCCAGCGAAAATTGGAGATTGGCCATTTCAAGGGTCTTCTCTTATTCTTGTTACATGTGTTCCTCTTTCTACTAGACCATTAAAAAAATGTTCATGGCCCCTTTTGCTTATAAAAAAAGAGAAGAAAGAAAGAAAAGAGGGCACCCAATCGGGCCTTTTTGATGGTGGGCTCTATTTATAATGGGCCTTTAACAAATTTTATTTGGCACACTATCACATTGACCATGCTTGTTAAAATGTTAGACATGTTGTCATACTATAATCATTAATAAAATATGTAAATAAAGTATTAAGAATCTCAAGTAAAACTTGTAATTGAATTATTATGAATTTTACGTATATCATAATAGTTAAACTAATCCATGACATATTTAACAATCAAATTAAAATAGCAGCGATACAGGATATTACAATTTAAAGCGTTTATTAATGGAAGAAAATACCATTTTCTAGTATTTTATAATATTTTGGATTTTCTCGTTATTCCTATGACTGTTTTTAGTGTAAAAAATAAATGCGCACCTCAATGGACCCTGACTGCGATTTTGAACCATGGCAGTGCCATATGCAAAATAACAAAACTATAGGTTGGAACATGGCTTCTCTTAATTTTAGGAATGTTGGTTAAGTCATTCTCTTATGTTTTTGGGCTTTCTTTATTGGTTGTTAATTCTTTTTTTCTTTGGACCTACTTGGATAGTTCACTTGTAAAGTGAATTTAAGTAAAAGGTATTAAGAGATAAAATGGGTCTCGTTAAAAAGTACAAAACCTCAAAATCCACTTGCTTTACTTTTTTTCATTTTGTGGCGCATGTAAAGGAGCCTTTTTTACCCTTTTAATATAAGAAGGGGCATTATTGTTTTTTGGTGGAATGAGAGACTGACCTTGTGACATTTTTTAAAAAGATGTGATTTTAGATTTTTACACCATTTTATACGATCCTTCCTTTTTTTTTTCTTTTCTTGTGTTTTAAAGGTGGTGTTTGCACTTTCGTATCACCAACAAGCCTAGGGAGCCTGAGGATCCATCCCTGCCTTTTGAACCTACCTAGTGGGCAAAAAAAAAAAAAAAAAACCCCTATCTACTTCCATCTCGTGTACAAATAGTTGTCGACAGCCTTTTCAACTAGTTAGTCTTCTCATGTCTTCACAAGTGATTAGATGAATTACTTTTTATTAATCTCTAATGTATTTTCATCGTAAACTCTCTTGAATTTGGTAAGACCAGTACATATCATAAATTTTAGCGCCTATAATTATTATATATTATTATTATTATTATTTGATAGAAATCTTCATTCAGATCGAGACCTCTAATGTAGGGCGACTACAATGCACCCATTACCCACAGGTGCAACCAGTATGACAACAAATATGGTATCGTTTTTTGTGTTGGGTGAAATAAGAAGGCCGATTAGAAAAATCTCTATCACCCCATGAATCAACCGGTGAGAATGAGTGTGTGTATAATACAGATGGCTTTGGAAATATGGATGAAGTGTTATATTTATGAGAAAGATTTACGAGAAATAATACAGTTCTAGTTTTTTTTTTTTATTCAATAATGGGTCGGCCAATCTTCTATGATTAAATTGGTAAATAAGAACCATATGATTGGTAGGTTGAATCCACTCTCCATTAATTGGTAAATTTCTTGAATTTCAATTTAATTGAAGCATAATGGGATAAAAATTTGCATCTAATGGAACAGTTTACATCTCGGAAAGGAGGGATTTATTGTCTGAATAAATAAAGAAATAAACAATATTTGCAATTGTTTAAATAAGTTTTTTCTTAAATCAAATAGTTGGGTACAACTTGCAATTAATTTTATCTAATCGTTGTCCCTTAAAATTTTGATGGGTCAGTCTCCAAGCATTTCTCATTTCTAAAGACAACAATGATCTGTCAATAACAATTAAATATATTTTTGAATGGACATTGTAACTGCTGCATCAATTCATTGGGCCGACTTCTTAGACTCAGAGTAGAGTCAAAGCAAAATGACCATAAATAAATGTCTCGGGATATGGCTTACAGGAGTGAAAGTCTTGCTTTAGGACTTTGACACAATTGAAAAAAAGGAAAATTTCTCAAATAAGGTTTTTAGTTTTTACCCTTATTTAAAAAAATAATATAAGTTTTAAAATTTTTTTTTAATTCATCCCAAAGTTTTTCAATAAAAATTCAATTACGGCCATATGGTCATTTAAAGGTATTTTTATGAAATTTTCTCTCATTTTTCTAAAAATACCCATAGTACCTTCATTTAAAGTCATTATATAGTTCTGACAGCCACTACATTTAGCCAATCTCCGTGGAAATGCTAGTTTTTTTTTTTTTGTTAGTATAATGTTGTCAATGAAAAACTTGGAGAAAATATGGAGGAAGTGAAAATTAAAGGATAATTTTGGTAGTTTAAAAAAATTGAAGAAAAAAGTTGCCGGAAAATAGTTTTAAATGGATGAATGTCCTTAATTGAAAACTTTATGAAAAACTTAGGGCCTAATTTGAAAATTTTTAATACTTGTGTCTTTTTTTTGAAATAAGGCAAAAACTTAAGGACTTATTTGAAGTTTTTCTTAAAAAAGATGAAAAAGCTCTGTGAATCAATGGAACTTGGTGATACCGGTGGTACCTTGGGTAGGTCGCTGTAACTCTTCCGTTGGTTTGCCTTGTTTTAGGACTCTTTCCTTGTGTTTCTTCTTTCCCTACTCTCTATCTTTGTCCAAATGGCTAAAATATATTAAAAGCCATACTAAATTCCTAGCCCACTATCAATGGCAAATCGAGGATTTTTATTTGGGTGCTGCGGTATATGGTCAAATGAAGAAGTTTAATAATCAAATCAGATATTTTAATATTTTATCTAAGAGATTTCTAAAATCACACGGATACGGTAGCATGTCCCACCGCATAAATTTATAACACTAAACCGTAAATGTCCTTCACGTAATTAGAGATTTGATGTGGGTGGGTCAATGGAGTTTAGTGACATGAAATTGCCCAATGTCGACTACCGACTACCCTTATAAAAGGAAGGGGCATTTGGGCGGAGGTCCCTCAACTGTGATTTTTATTGCAAACGGTCCACAATATTTTATTGTACTGACGGCAGTCTTCTTGTAAAAATAATGCACTGAAAAAGACAAAAATGCCCTTGTACATGTTAGCAAAAGCAGAACTCAAACAAATTTATCTAAGTTTTGGCAAAAGAAATCCCCAATGGCTCAACATCTTCATACTCTTCTCATTCCATTAAGAGCTAGTTTAGTCATCTCACCAATGGCTGCAGCTTTCATGGCCTCCTTATGGTGCATCATCATCTCAAGGAGCTACCTTGAACTATTATTAGCCTTATGTGCATGTGTGTCCCAGCCAACATCAACTACATGTACAACACCAACTTCTCTAGTTTTGCCAGGGGACCTGAATTTGCAAGAATCTTTGATATCTTTGGAGAATCTATTATCAATTTAGATTCTGAGTCATGGAGAATTCAGCGAAAAATGGCTCACAGCGTTATGAGCAGTAAGAAATTTCGCACCTTTGTTAACAGGACAAGCCAAGCAAAGGTGAATGGCCTAATGCATGTTCTCAAGCACAAAGCCAACAAGACCAAGGTGTCATGGATTTGCAAGATTTGTTTCAAAGATTCACCGTTGACAACACATGCATTCTAATCTTTGGAGCTGATCCGGGCTCCTTTTCAGTTGAATTGCTGATGGTTCCATTTGCACAAGTAATGGATGATACGATGGAAGCACTGGCTTTCCGGAAACTCAGATAAATTTGTCAGAGTTTTGCCAGAAACTTAGATAAATTTGCCAAAAATTAGATAAATTTATATGAGTTTTTGGCAAAACTCAAACAAATTTATCTGAGTTTTTGTCCATTTATCAGCGATTCTGGAAAATTTATCTGAGCTCAGCGACACCAAAAGTCAGAATATGGAAAATCAGAAAAATTTGAAGAAAATATTCTTTCCTTCAAAAAGTTCAACTCTTATATTAACCATTCACTTCTTTTTTTTTTTTTTTTTTTTTTTGTATAAATGGTAAGTATATTAAGAAAGAGAAGATAAAAACAGAGTACAGAATACAGAAACCTCCAAAAAAAGGAGGCAGAAGAACAGAAAGAGAGGCCACCAAGAACAGGCCACAACTAAAAAAAAATCAATTAGAGGTGGAGGAATACACAGGAGATCTCAAAAAATTGTAGAGGGAGCTGAGTTGCGGGCTGCGAAATGGCTTGGAAATCTTCTTCAGGGAGTGACAGAGGTCAACAAGAAGATGGGCTGAAATTTGATTAAGGGTAAGAAGATGATTTTAGAAAATTGCTGTATTCCTGGCTTTCCAGAGTGTATATAGAGCTGAAAGGAAGATTGATGCCATGAATTTCTTATCGACTGTGTCGTTTCCAGTAGAGAAGGATCTCCAAATTGAGGGAGCAGAGTAGGATGAGGGTTGCTGGGCGCAGGCTGCTGAGAGCATCCAATTCCAGAGGGATTTAGCGATTGGGCAGGAGAAGAAGAGATGATTGACAAAGTCTTCTCCGTAATGACAGAGGCTGCATCTTGAGGCTAGGGAGAAACCGAGCAGCTGTAGGTGAGAGTCAGTGGGGGTTCGATTGAGCATCAAGCGCCATCTAAAGCAACTTTCTCTGGGGAGGGAGATACCCTTCCAGATCAGAGGAGGCCATTGGAGAATGTTGCCCCTTGTTCTAATAGCATTCCAAGCTCCACGCAGGGAGATCTGATCGCTAGAAGCCTCCTTCCAGTATAATTGGTCTCTGGCAGAAGGGCTAGGGGATAACAGAGAGGTAGCCGAGTAGAGAAGGTCTTGGATTGCAGGTGGCAGAGATGATGGTATGTGCCAAGCGCTTGAGTGGAAGAAGGATGCAAGCTTCTAGCCTGTAGGAAATTGCTGGTCAGGAAAGACTGCAGAGAAAGGTTTGTCTCCATCCAAGTGTCATGTCAAGTGTTGATGTCATTACCATTGCCAAATACCCAGGCACTACCTCTGTGGATGTAGTGGGCTAGACGACGAATTCTTCTCTAGATGCAGGAATCCATATCTTGTATTTACAGGTTTTCAGATGTTGCTGTCTTTGAAGTATCTATTCTTGAACCAAGAAGACCAGATGGTTTTCATTGTGCTAGCCTGCTAACCCAGCTTGATCAGGGAGGCATCATTAACTTCAGATATCCTTCTTATGCCAAGACCCCCTTCCATCTTTGGGAGAGTCACTTGAGACCATTTAACGAAGTGGAGCTTCAGGGAGGAGGCATTACCTGACCAGAGGAAGTTTCTCATCAGGAGCTCCATATCTTTGCAAATGGAGATTGAAAGGGGAAGGATGGAAGCAGTGTAAGATGGAATTCAAGAGAGGACATGCTTGATGAGAATTAGTCATCCAGCAAAGGAGAGAGTTCTAGCTTTCCAGGTAGTCAGTCTTGCATTGATGGAGTCCATAAGGGGAAGGAAGTGAGATCGTTTCGGGAAGCCAAAGACAATAGGGAAGCCCAGGTATTTGAGCTGGTCCTGACTTTCCTGCAGACCAAGGATGGAGCAGATCCGGGCCTTTCTTCTGTTGCCACATTAGCCAATGAAAAGCTGACTCTTATTGAGATTAATGTGTTAGCCATGAAGGATTGGTATAGGTCAAGAAGATCTTGCAGAGCAAGGACTCCAA
Organism: Camphora micrantha; assembly: GCA_003546025.1. NCBI lineage: Eukaryota > Viridiplantae > Streptophyta > Magnoliopsida > Laurales > Lauraceae > Camphora > Camphora micrantha. The sequence goes on from QPKB01000005.1 coordinate 2,141,017, forward strand.
AAGTAGTTCCTTTCATAAGAATGATTATGTCATTAGCATAAAGAAGGTGGCAGGGGGTGTGAGGAACATTAGAGTGGGGGAGGATGATACCTTGGGAGTGAAGATTATGGAGGTGAAAGGCTAAAGATTTCCTCGGCAATAATAAACAAGTATGGGGATGGGGGTCTCCTTGTCTTAGGCCACAAGAGGGGCTGAAGAATCCTTGGGGAGATCGGTTGATCAAGACAGAGCATTTTGAAGTGCAGACACACTCCTTTATTAGGGAAATCCAAGCTTCTGAGAAGTTAAAAAATCTGAGAGCAGAGAAGAGGAAAGACCAATTAAGTTTGTCAAAGGCTTTGGAGATATCTAGCTTGAGACAGAGAGATCCTTTACATAGCTTGGAATTGAGTTTTTGAAATAGTTCAAAAGTCAAGGCTGAATGATGGTGGATTGGTCTCCCAGGGATGAAGGCTGCCTGATAAGAGGAGATCAATTTGGGGAGGAGAGAGGAGAGTCTGGAAGAAAGTATTTTGGAGATAATTTTGTAGGAGAAGTTCAACAGGCTGATTGGCCTAAAGTCTGCGAAGGTAGATGGGGAATTTGATTTTGGGATGAGGGCAAGGAAGAAAGCATTGGATGCTTTAAGAAGTTTCTTAGTTTGGAAGACGTGCTGCACTACTTTGATTACTGTTTGACATATGATATCCCAGGTTGAGGTGAAGAAAGCGCCATTGAAGCCATCTGGGCCCGGGGAGCTATTCTTCTTGAGAGCGAAGACAACTGTGTTTATCTCAGATTCAGTGGGAATTGAAACAAGGATGGAATTTTCCGAATCCGAGATCTTGGGGCTGTTGGTCTGGAAGAGAGTGTGGTGAAGCTGGCCAGTATGAGGAGTGTAGAGTTTGGAGAAGTATTGTTCAGCTTGAGCTTGGATGATGAGGGGTGGGGCTGCCATTGACAGAAATGTGCTTAATTCTATTGAATGAACTTCTAGCTTTAGCAGATTGGTGGAAGAATTTTGTATTCATATCTCCCTCCTTTAGCCAGGAAATTCTAGACCTTTGCTTCCAGTGGATTTCCTGAGCTTTGAAGGCTTCATGGAGACTGAGCTTAGCTGCCATGAGATCTTTCCTAAGGGATCTGAAGGGGAGGCATCGTAGTTTTGTTGACATGTCAAGATTGCAGTTTCAGCTGCAAGGATGTTTTGATGAACTTGACCATAGGTGACCTTGCTCCAGGTTTTCAGAGTCTGTTTGAGAGCCTTGAGTTTTTGGGCCAGGATGAATTGAGGGTTCCCATCTATGGAAGTTTCCCAGCTGGATTTTACAACCTCTAGAAAGGAGGGATGAAGGAGCCATTTGTTTTCAAACTTGAAGGGTGCTTTAGGGGCCGGGGGGAGGTTGAAGTGGGTCAGCAAGAGGGGGCTGTGATCAGAGGAAAGTCTAAGAAGGTGATGGCTAGTAGGATCTGAGAAATTGGCCAACCAGTGTGAGTTAACTAGAGTTCTATCTAGTCTAGCTGCGGCATAGGAGAGCCCTTCTCTATTATTGGACCTGGTGAATTTGTTTCCAGAGAATAGGGTGTTAGAGTGGAATGTGTCAAAACCAAAAGTGGATAAGCCTAGGAATTTGGTGGAGGAAAAGGTGGACATTGGTTCAAAGATGAAGATCAGATCAGGATGGTGATTACGGACCAGGTTAGCCAGGGCTCTAATGGTGGGCGGGTTGGCTATTCCCTTATAATTCCAATAAAGGACTTTTAACATGGGTGAAGGGAGGGGGAGGTGCGCTTGCTTCTAGACCTCCTAGTGATCGGGCCAGTGGCAAAGGATGAGCAGGTATGGTTCCCTTTGCCTTTGGGTGGGTGCTTGATTGAATTGGCCAGAGTTTTCTTTGGTGTATTAGCCTGAGGCAATTCCGTTGGAGGGGATTGGGCATTAGTTGTCAGACGGGAAAGAACATGAATTGCCCTGGAGTCAGAGGAGGTAGAGCATGAGGTGTCTTGAGGAGGCTCAAAACCTAGGGGAGGAGAAGAGGGGTTATCCTGAGAGAAGATCAGTAGATTTTGGCCATAAATGTTTGGGTTGGAGGCTGGATCAAGATAGGAGTAATTTTCTAGGATGTCAAAGGGATTGGAGATGTCAATGGAAGGTGAGGAGGATTTCTCTAGGATTACAGAGACGACATCATAAGGTAGGGTGTCAAGGGAGGGGTAGTGCGGTGGAGGCTTGGGGGAGGTTTGAGAAGGAGTTTTTGCTTTAGTGTAAGGTTTAACAGATGGGCTGGTTACAACTTGATGGGATTTGGTAATGAGGTGGGGCTTAGGTTGTGAAGAAAGGGAGGTGGATGGGTTGGAGTTGGTGGGAGGATTGGGTATGGAGGTAGAGGGAGGAATGGTAGTAGGAGGGTTGTTAGCAGAGGTAGTGGGAGCAGAGGAAGAGAGAGGAGGAGAAGTGGGGTCTGTGTTGGCATGGGATTCCAGAGGGAAGAGATTGGAAGATGTGGGGGGGCGGGGTGCGGGTTTGGGTAGTGGAATTAGGTGCTTCTTGGAAGGTGGGTGTGGCAAGAAGGGGTGGGGAGACTAGAAGAGATTGATTCAGATTCGGGGGGAGATCAAGAAGGGATTGAGAGTTTGAAGAAACAGGGACAGACTGGGATATATGAGGTACAAAACTTGTGTTACCTGAAGGAGAATTACCATTTTGGGTTGCCAAAGGGCAAGAGTGATGGGAGTGTCCAGGTTGGAAGCAGAGGGACAAGGGTAGTGTTCATAAGAAACTGCTATTTCTACCTCTCTTTCTCCTTGCAGGTTCACTAAAATGGATTGGGGTTAAGGTTTGGAAATATCAATGTTAACCAAGATCCTGGCGAAGGTAAGAATTCTTTGGGATAAAGTGATGTTGTCTAGCTTGATGGGTTGGCCAATGGAGTTGGCTAATGAGAAGAGGATGTGTTGGCTCCAACAGTGGTAAGGGAGTCCATATAGCCTCGCCCAAACTGGAGCAAAAGAGGGCCAGGTCGATTCGTCTTGCCCTGGGGACCAGGGGAGGAAGAAGATTTTCTTCCTGTCAATGGACATAGGAGAGAGGCTAAGGATGTGGGCTTTGTCTGCAGGGGAGTTGAAGCGGAAGATGAAGTTGCCTTTGGTAGTAAGAGAGACTAGACAAGGTCTGGAAAGGGGCCAGGATTTTGCCTTCTTTTCCATCCATTCAAGGGAGGGGCGTTTCCCTGTTAATCGACCAATAGCAGCAAAGGAGAAGGATTCTTTGCTAGAAGATAGCATAGATTGGGGGATGGTTAGGGATGGTCTGCCATTTTCCTAAGTGATAGCGGGTAGTTGGGGATGGGATAGGAGGGTTTTTAAACAAGTTACAGTTTGAATGAAATCCAAATCTTGCGGGCAACTGTGGGTTGCTTCTTGGCACTCCAAGAAATTGGGTTTGGGCCCAAAAAAACACAAAAACCACCAGTGGAGCGTCGATCAAATGGAGAACCAGCCCAATCAGCGTCACAATAAGCTTGGAGAGAAAATGGGCCTGGCTTGAAAACTAACCCACATTGTATGGTACCTTTAAGAAATCGGAGAATCCTTTTGACGGCAGTCATATGAGTGTCAGTTGGGGCATGCATGAACTGACAAACTTGATTGACAGCAAAGCATATATCAGGGCGAGTCAGTGTGACATATTGAAGGGCGCCCACAATGCTGCGATATGTAGAGGGGTCATCTAAAGGGGACCCATCAGTTGGACTAAGTTTAGCCCTGGATGCTGGTGAGCCAATTGGTTTGCAACCTACCATGTCAGTCTTGAGAAGAAGATCAGTAATATATTTTGCTTGGGATAAAAATAATCCATGGTTATTGCGTTGAACTTCAATGCCAAGAAAATATGTTAACTTGCCAAGATCCTTCATCTTGAAGTGCAGCCCTAGTTGTGAGATGAGACGACCAATGACGGTAGTGTTGTTGCCAGTAATGATTATATCATCAACATAAATTAAAAGATAGATAATACAACCATTGTTTTTGCGAACAAAATGAGAAGCATCTGATGTAGATAGGATGAAGCCCAAGTCCAATAGTTTACTTGAAAATTTCTCATACCATGCCCTCGGCGCCTGACGCAAGCCATAAATAGATTTTATCATATGACAGACATGAGTAGGTTTAGTGGAGTCGATGTAGCCCTGTGGTTGAGCCATGAATACAGCCTCACGAAGATCACCATGCAAGAAGGCACATTCGACATCTAATTGACAAAGTGGCCAATTGTAAGTGGTAGCCAGTGCAAGGACCATGCGAATAGTAGTGTGCTTGACCACTGGGCTGAAAGTATCAACAAAATCAACCCCAGGCTGTTGATTAAACCCCTTTGCAACTAAGCGGGCTTTATAGCGATTGATGGAGCCATCGGGATTACGTTTCAAACGGTAGACCCATTTGCAACCGACCACATTCATGTGTGACTCATGTGGTACCAATTTCCAAGTCCTAGTACACTGTAAGGATGTAAATTCCATATCCATAGCGACCCGCCATTCTGGAGATTTTACCGCCTGTGTATAACATGTGGGTTCTGCTGGCTGGGATGCAGTCAAAAGGGCACACGGAAGAGGATGTTTTGTGCTAAGCCATGCCTTTTTCTTAAATATGCCCAACTGAGATCTAGTGCACATGGAATGAGTGCGAGTAGGAAGAGGAGGGGGGGGGGGGGGGGGGGGGGGCGGGCGGTGGTGTTGGAATGGGACTGCTGGTAGGAACATTTGTTAGGAGGGTTTGAGTTGGTGAGTTGGTAGGACTGACGGGCATAATGGGGGAAGAGATGAGCTGATGGTCAGAGGGTGGAATGATATGGGACGGTGCAGGTGGTAAAACTGAGTCTTGGGCAGCATTACTCGCTTGGGTTGCTGGGTTGACACCTAAGGTGGATGTGAGTGGAGACAAATAGTCAATCTGTGGAGGTGGAGTGTGTGTGGGTAGCCATAGTCGAATGGTGCCAAAAATGTCATGAGGGTCGGAGACAGAGGAGGAAGAAGAACTGGGCTGAGCCATGCTAAAAGGGAAGGTTTGTTCATCAAAAATGACATGCCTGGAAATATATAAACGACCTGTAGAGGGATCTAGGCAGCGATAGCCTTTATGGGAAAGACTATAACCCAGAAAAACACATTTAATTGATTTGAAATTAAGCTTACGAGGTTGATAAGGTCGTAGCCATGGGTAACATGCACAGCCAAAAATACGAAGAGATTTGTAGTCAGGGGCTACATGATATAAGGCTTCATATGGTGAGACTTTAGAGATAATGGGCATCCGATTAATTAAATAAACAGCCGTATTAAATGCTTCAAACCAATATTTTAATGGTAAGGTGGAGTGGGCTAGGAGAGAAAGTCCAGTTTCAACAATATGACGATGTTTACGTTCTGCCACGCCATTTTGCTCAGGTGTGTGTGGGCAAGAAAATTGGTGAGAGATGCCAGTGGAAGAAAAAAGACACTTAAATGATGTGTTTAAAAATTCACCTCCGCCATCAGATCGAAACACTTTAATTTTGGATTCAAAGAAACGTTCAACATAATTTTTAAAGGTGCAGAAAGTTTGAAAGACCTCAGATTTATAGCATAATGGATAAATCCAACAATACCTAGTGCAATCATCAACAAAAATGACATAAAATCGATAACCACTAATTGAGCGTACTGGGGAAGGACCCCATACATCACAATGAATAAGGTCTAAAGGTTTATGAGAAATAGAAGTAGATAAAGGGAAAGGAAGTTTTGAACTTTTGCCCAAACGACAAGAAGAACATACTTTTTGCACATGGTTATTAGAACAAGATAATGGAGATAAAATAGCTTGCTGGATGGTTGAAGACGGATGGCCCAGACGACAGTGCCAGATGTCGGTGGAGACAGAGTGACTAAAAAGTGATGGCTTGATGCTGTTATTGGAGAGCACTTGCAAAGGGGCAGAACGAAAGGGGTAAAGTCCATGTTCAATTGGGCCTTGGAAAAGCATCCTCCCCGTAGTTTTGTCCTTCACACAAAAGCCATTGTCATCAAAACAGAAATAACAATGATTATCACGTGAAAATTGGGGCACAGATAATAAATTTGTGAAAGCCTGAGGGCAATGCAAAACATTACGAAGAGAAAATTGTGACCATGGTGTGTTCAAAGTAGTTGTACCAGTATTAGAGATGGAAAGAGCAGCCCCATTTCCCACTTGGACGGAATCAGAACCATGATACGGAGTGTGAATGGAGAGGTTATCCAAGTCAGAAGTAACATGATGGGTAGCACCGGTATCCGAATACCATGATTGAGATGAGTTGGGCGAATGTGAGGCCACCAGTGCAGCGAGTTTCTGAGGGGGGTGACGCCCCTGGAAAGCAAAATCCATGCGATGATAACAATCTATCGCAAGATGACCAATTTTCCCACAAATCTGACAGGTGGGACGCGGTCGAGAGGCACCAGAACTAGTTCCCTGTTGCAGTTGGCGCGGGCCTGAAAAGTCAGAAAAATGGTTTGAACGATTGCTTGAACTCCGAGATTGACGAGAGCCAGAATGATTGTTCCTGCGTTGATACTGGCTGGGAACATTAGTGGACCGGTTAGGAGGGACTGGTGTAGTCTTGCTGGCTGCGAATGCAGTGGCAGTATCACCAGTGACATCGTCGGCAAGACTGAGCTCTTCACAAATAAGAAGAGTATGGAGTTCCTCTACAGAGACTGGGTCATGTCTTGACCTGGTGCGAATGGCGGTTTGAAAAGGTCGATAAACCGAAGGAAGGCCTGATAAGGTGTGAAGAATAAGATCATCCTCGCTCACCGGAGACCCGCATGTGGCAAGTTGATCGGAGATTACCTTAATTTGATGCAGATACTCTTGCATTGTGGAAGAACCCTTCTTCATATGCTGCAGGCGTTTTTTGAGTGCAAGTACATGAGAACGAGTGAGAGAGCCATACCTATTTTCCAAGGATTCCCAAGCATCTTTGGCAGTATCTTTTCCAACAATGTAAGGGAGAGCAGAAGCTGAAAGGGTGGCATTGATCCATGACAATAACGTCTGGTCCCGTTCGATCCACGCAGAGAAGGCGGGGTTGGGAGTCATTTTGCCATCTGCAGCAGTGATTTCCTTAAGTGGGACTGGTGTGGAGCCATCGATGAAATGCTCAAGACGATGGCTGCGCAAGATTGGTTGGAACAGAGATTTCCAGAGTAAAAAGTTGGTGCTATCCAACTTGATGGGAATAAGATTGGCAATGTTGGAAATCACAAGATTAGGTGAAGAGAGGGTGGGGGAGGATGAGGTGGAGGAAGACATTTTCGGGATGCAAAGAAAGACAATGCAGAATGAAGAAGAATCACAGAGTTTCCCTGTTGAATCGAGAGTGCTCTGATACCATAAACAAGTTACAGTTTGAATGAAATCCAAATCTTACTTACTTGATTTGGATAAGTGTATTGAATATATATAGTATCATACAGTTGGATTAGGTGAAGAGATATCGGAAGATCACCCAATGATGTGGATTTGTTACAAACAGAATACCCAGACTCAGTCATTGTTACAAACAGAATAGCAGACTCAGTCAAGGTGCAATGTATGGGCCTAGAATGAGATGGGCCTGGAGGGTTCTCTATCAGTTTTGAGGTAGAGAAGAGGTTAGCAAAAGAGGTGGAGAGCTGGGAGAGAGGTTGCTGAGGTGGTGTTTTGCTAGGCAAAGGAGGAAAAGCAAAGAGATCCTGAGTCTGATCCGAGGGCTGGCTGTTGGAGGGTGAGAAATGGACGGGTTGGGTAGTCACTGATGAGGCATGGAAAAGATGGGTTGGATTAGGCAATGAGAGATGATGGGCGGGAAAAGTTGGAATTTTAAATTCTGAAGATACAGGAGGCTTGTTTTGTGGAGGCTGGGTTAGAAGAGGGGGGAGGTGAGGAGAAGCCTGGAGAAGAGGAGTCTGAACTAGAGGCTGGTTGTAGGAGGGGGGCGATAGGTAGTATTGGGATGAAACTGGTGGGACATGAAGATTTTGAGCTGGATTAGGTAAAGGGGAATGGTGGGTGGGAACAATTGGGATTTGAGTTTCTGATGATACTTGAAGCTTAGTGGGAGGTGGAGGGGGCTGGGTTTGAAGAGGGGGAAGGTGAGGAGAGGGTTGGAAGAGAGGTTGGGTTAGAAGAGCGGGGAGGTGAGGTTTCGGAGAGGAAAGGGTGGCATTTGCAGGGGGGAGGATTGCAAGCAGGGGTAGGAGGAGATCTTGTTATTAACCATGCACTTCACTTGGGAACTTATGGATGACCTAGTGCTAAAGGCTCTCACTCCCATCCCACCCACCAGGGATCGATCCAAGTGGGTGGCTTTACCCACCACTTAGCCAAGCCGAAAAAATAAAATAAAAACCATTCACTTCACTTGACCGGTAAAGTAATTATACGAAACAAGTGATTTGGCAGGTAGTTGTTGTGACTTTTTAAACGTTAATCATATACATGCTCATCCATCATTGTGTAGACCAAAGTCCTGACCCATGACCCGACCAAGATGTAAAAAAAAGGAAAAAATAAAAAGAGGATGCACTTGTTGTTCACCGACTTATGTGTGAATAGGAAAGCTGCAAATGCAAGTTTTCCTCCTCTTGGATGGGAGGAAAACTTGCAAATGCGACTTTACCACTGCAAATGCAACTTTTCGTCCGTTTAGACAAGAGGAAAATTTGCAAATGCAATTTTACAGGCTACACAAGCAACGGTAAAGCTGCATGAGTGGATAAATGCCCATATTTTTTCTTTTTACAAAAATTGTTAAGTGTTAGGGATTTGTGGTGCCGGTGTCAAATCATGTCCTTGAGCATTTGGAGTTCTGGGTGTATTGCTAGAATCCAAATATCAAGTTATTCTTTATTCCTTCTCCAAAGACTCTGCCCTGGAGGTGGGAACAACATGGCCCGCTTTTAGGACGGCCTAGCCATGCCTGGTCCGTGTCGTTCCATGCCCAACTTGGCTAGGGTCGGCCCAGCACGGCTTAGGTTGCGTCATGCCGGTCACGGGCTGGCTCACATGCCCATTTTATTTTTTTATATATTTATTTAAGTATTTTTATATAAATTAAAGGAGACTATATTGTACTTATATTCATTTATATAAAAATATAGTATTTATTTTATAAAAAAGTTGAGCTGGGCCTGGCCAGCACTCTTGGTCGTGCCGTGCCATGCCACGGCTAAGGACCCCGTCGCCTAGCATTGCCTATGCCAACACGATCAACGGGCCGTGTTGGGCCATTGCCCGAAAAAATCCATCCTTGTCCGGCCCAATTTGCACCTCCATTCCGCCCCATAACGAGATCAGATGGGATCCATCATGACCTGTTTTCTACAATAGGATCCAAATCCATACAAGGTACCTGCCCATTTCTTGTTTGCACTGAGGTCCCAACCCGGATGACACGACTCGAGCCTGAGATTATGATTAACCCGACTCGCGTCGCATACGTACTTCCGTGAACTTCAGTTCTATAAAATTCACAAGGGATATCAAATACACATTATGCGGATTACAAATAAATATACATTGCTCATGTATAAAACAAAATTCATTTACACTATGTACAGACATTTACTTGCACATTTAAATACAATGCAAGGAATGAAAAGTGTGAAACATTTCCAACCAATTTCCCATTTCAAAGTTTTCCTTTCAATTTTCGTTTCAATATCATAATCATATGATATTGCTTCATCTCCACTCAGCTAGTCCTCCTGGAGGAACCGTAACGATCGTCTCCGCTGGCGTTGTGGACTTTGAAGGACCAACATAGGCAGCTGTGCTTGTAATGCCATCAATCACACTGTGAATTTGATAATTCAGCAATGTATAAACAAATACATGATTGAACATGCTAATTACACATTTAATTCGTCTAATTCACTGTTAGACCAATACAAATACAATTCAATTCAGAATCAATGAGAGTCTTTATTCAGATTTGGCAAATTACATTAGCATTTCAAAGCAAATCATATCTTTCTAAAAAGAAAGGAATCACATCTTCCATACGGAAGTAATCATATATTGTGGGATTTATCAGTGCCGGACCAGGGACTACTGATATCACCACGGAGCTCCGGAATAATCCAAATCATCGCTGCAGTAGGAACAACTCTAATGAACTTAAAGAAATCACTATGTTGTGCCAGACTCAAGGAGCAATACAATTTAACATTTAATTCCGTTCAATTACAATTTAACAGATTCAATTCAATAAACAATTCTTTTATAATTCAATTCAAGTTATGATCCATTTCGGATACAATTCAATGTACAATTTCAATTAAGTATTACCAACCATTCATATGTAATCATTGGTTATTTAATGTACGTGTTATTCTCGATGGACATCATATTTTTTAAATGTGTATATTAATGTCTCCTTAACTAACACCCATTGAGGCTTAGTTTATAACAAATGAACAACTAATACATTATTGAAATAATATTCAAAGTTATCGATAATTCTCTTTTTCATTGTCCATTAAGCTTAACAACTCTCCATGACTTTATAATTAGTCTCAAGACTAATTTATAGACCTATTTAAACGGATAGGAAGAGCTTTTGATTCAAATAGAATCACCTCAGTCTAGGCTCATTTTTTAATCATCCGATCGATTGAAAATATAGACCATTAGATTTTACGTTCCAAGAGCTTTTTATCGATATATGAAACTCCAAAATCCGAAGTACGGATCAAAAGTTATGGCGATTTGAAAATTTGTCAAATTCAACCATATGCCAAGAGTTCAAACGTTCGAGTGCACTACGTTCCAAGCAAAAAACTAGCAATGCTAAGAGTTCGAACGTTCGAGTGCAGATTTCTCAGAAAAGAACTCGTAAAGTTCTGTTTTGCACTAAACTTTTTCCCACCTTTCCTACTCATCTCTAGGTCTTTTCAAAGACCATTTAAACATGATTTGAGTCTTTAATACTCCATAAACAATTCATTTATCATTTATAACCTCATGGAAATTGTTTACAAAACCAAATTAATGAGCAATTACAAGCATATATACATAAGAACTGATTATACTTGCAATAAAATTTTGAAACCTCCTGTTACCTTCCTCAAACATCATTTCTCATATGATTAACATTTCTATTTATCATGTAATCACTTCAAATACTATTCAAATGATCCACAAATTAAATCATTTCTATACAAATCAAATAAAATCATATCTAATGACAAGAAACTCAAATCAAGTAGCAATTTAATCACAACTACTGTTTATACTTGCCTTTAATTAATTTTTAACACAAAAACCCCTTCCTTTCAAGCTCTATGTAACACAAAAATCCACCCAAATTCAAACCTTCTTTGTAACCTAATATCATAAGACAAATTAAAAACAGAATTTCTTGAATTGGTTGTGCTAGAAATCATTCACAACACTCAAACTTGAGAAAGAATCCAAATCACTTACTTGTAACTTGAAGAAGGAAAATCTGAGATGTTCCTCAAACTTATACTCCAAGAAAACCAAGCAAAGAGATGAGGAAGATGAAGACAACTCAAAATTCCACACAAACTTAGCTTCTCTAAGCACCTTTGATGAGGAAAACTAAGAAGAAACGAAGAAGAAAGAAAACTTGAACTTAGGGTCTTTGAACTCTCTGGAATACTCGTATGAATGTTCACTGAGTTCATTTGAAACCTCATAATAGAAGCCTTTTCATTAAAACCCCCACTTTTAAGCTTATTTCTAGTTTGAGTCAAATCAAGGCTCACTTGATTCATTTGAAGTCAAATGAAATAGAGTGTTTTATTAAAATTGACGTACTTGTTGAGATACACATGTTGACATCAAGTTCTACCGTATCCGACAAAATATGTAAAGATTCGTATTTACGGAAAAGTCCTTAATTACACTAATGTCAGTCTAAATCCAACTCAATTAATTCAATCTCTTCCAAATTCATTCCATTATGCTTAATTCATCTATTTGAGACTAATTTGATCCATTTTGATTATTAATCACATTTAACTCGATTAATCACATTTAAATTACACTAATCTCGATTAATTAAAGTTAATTTTGATTAACTCGAGATGGGGTGTAACACCGGATTGGGCTGGTAATTGCCTACGGTCCTTTCTCTTTCTCCTCTGTTTTGATTTGCGACAACGGCGGCAGTAACCAATTTCGTCTCCTATCTGCTCTCTACAACACCTTGAGATTGCACATGATCTATTGCTCCTTCCTTATGTGTGACCCATGAACGAAGAAGGGAGCAGATGGGCCCTGTGTTGGCCCAGTGGACCCGGTTTCTCCTTAAAGATTTGCACCAAAAGTGAGAAATTTCACACACTTTTCTTTATTGTAATTTTCTTGTAAAACAGTGAGTTCTTTGCAGTAGGAAAGATGAGTTGGACAAAACTATATATATTGGCCAAGACCATGCAGGCAATCACTTTAGGCGCATCGAAAAGATGGAATGGACGCCAATTGTAATGGGTTCTTTTTTCAATTCATGAAATTAAGCTACTGGTTTACTTTAATTGATAACGCAATTTTAAAATCTTTGATGTTATGATCTATTTTAATTTGTGTTGGGTTTGGGTTGGGTTTAAAGTTATGAATATGTGCACGGCCAGCATGGGCCTTATAGCCCTAACACTTAATTCTCGTGCTGCGTTGGGACAAGATTGGCTCGTCGAATACCGAATAAGTAGGGTTTTGGCTGCTATAGTATTGACTCATCCTGAGGCCAGAGCCAGATCCATTTATGTATCAGGTTGAAAATGTTAGCCTGAACTCAAAATTCCTGCATAAGGTATGGGTTGGGTTAGGAATCCCCACCCCTCAATGGAATTATTGGGGTTCGAGACTGTATTTGTCAAAATGGAACTTGTCCCATGAATGAATTGCTGTTATTTATAATATAAATTTAGAGTGATATACACTGATACTATATGAATAAATTTTATCTCTCACTTGTCGTTCGTTAAGCATCATCAGGTAACCAGTACACACAATTGGCAACTGGGGTTGTACAAAAATCATAGATAACACGTGGAAATATCTTTTATTCTGGGGAAACACAGACTTACATTATATTTAGACTTAGGAGAGAGTTCTCCTGACTGGACGACCCCACATACATGCTAGTAAGTAGATGCAGCTTTTACATTACATGAAGATGAGACCGTGAGGACTGACTGATAGAAGTAAAAGTACTGGCAGATGAAAGCTTCAACATTGTGAGTTGATGGTGAAGCTTCCTCCTTAGACTTGTGGATTGTTCTAGCGACCTCCACCTCCACCTCCACCTCCACCACCACCTCCACCACCTCCACCTCCACCACCACCACCTCCACCTCCACCACCTCCACCTCCAGCATTCATAGTTTTGTTATTCGCCTGCGCAGTCAGCCATGAAAGGGTTAGGTACTCGAAATTGAATCCATAAACAGGTGAGACATACATGATGGTAGGAAATTGTCAGAGGAGACAATATAAAACATAGGTGGAGTTATATTATCATTGGTCTGGCAATCTACTTATCAAGTTCACCGTGCAAAGAACCTCTCCACACCCGAATGTTAAAGAGTGTCAATATTTACCTGCTTGACTGGGGTTCGAACTTCGGGTACATTACTTATTCTCACTTGTGTGGGCTATAGGATCTTACATCTTATTGAGCTACCACTTATCCCAAAATTAATTGGTGATAGGAAACAACACAACAATAATTTTATTGTGAGGGTGCGGGCTCGACCACAATTCTGACCACTAAAGAGCGATGGTGGACGTTGACCTCAACAATGGCTTTCTTGCGGCTTGTGCAGGTTCCTTTCACACTTGAGTTGGCTACCTTCCCGTGTCTGTGGGCTCTCTCTTGGGTCCCTGCCCCCTCAGCTTGGGTACAAAAGAAAAAAAGAAAAAAAATCTCGCTGTGCAATAGAAACCGGGTCTAGCCTTTTCCTTTCTTTTTTAACTGGATAGTGAAGATAAGGAGGGGTTGCCTAGTTACTTTGGAACTACCCCACCCATACTTGGATGACCGGGGATCTGGTCTCTCCCTCCTCGCATGTGCGAGTCTCCTCTCTTCGGATGTGTAAGTCTTTCCTCCCCACACGTGCATGTGTCCTCTCCTCACATCTTCTAGTGATCTCATTGCCCTCAGCCCCCTTAGCTGAGGTATCAAAAATAAAATTTGTTTTCGGCTTTATTCTTCTTCTTCTTGTTGTTGTTACATAGAAATAATTAAAATTTGTAGAAACTAAAAACACCCTTAGGGCCTACACCTCCTTATTAATGTCACTTTAACTTTGCTCTTTACCAAAAAGGAAAATAGTTACAATAGAACCTTGGTTGAGAGAACAAGAGAGAATAATACCATCGCAAAGCTACTTAAGTAGAAAAATAAACCTCCAATGTTTACAAAAATACACCCTAAATTTAAAAATTATATAGACAGAATAATTTCAGAATTCTAAAGAATATCATTCAAATGATCACTTAATTTGCATAATAAATTAAAACCATTCAAATGATCACTTAATTTCTGTTGATTTGAGGATTTTTTGATAGAGATGGAGAGAGGATTTCTGCCATTCCTTTGAAGTTGAAGAAAGGGAGGGTGGCTTGATGGGTTTTTTAAGTGGGGGCGGAGTCGAAAGTGTCTAATGGCCCTTGTGGGCCTTTCAGTTTTGGTGGGGGCTGAAGCCCCTAGACCCTTCTATGTCATTTTGCCCCTGCCCATGTGCGGGTCTCCTCTCTTCTGATGGGCAACTCTTTCACCCCCATGTGTATGGGTGTCCTCTTCTCACATGTTCAAGCGCTCTCATGGCTCTTAGCCCCTTAACTGGGGTATCAAAAATAAAATTTATTTTTCGCTTTGTTTTCTTTTTCACTGTTACATAGTAATAATTAAAATTTGTGGACATTACTTTTGGAATCCAAAACCAAAAACACCCTTAGGGTCCTAAACGTCTTTAACTTTAACTTTGCTCTTTACCAAAAAAGGAAAAAAAATGCAAGAGAAGGAGAGAATAATACCATGGCAAAGCTACTTAATTAAGAAGAAATGTTCTTGAAGTTGAATTGAGAAGTTGGACACTGGCCTTGTAGCTCATTTGGCCTCCAATCCAGTTTATATAGATATCAATTCGATGGGAATCTTCAGAAATTGATATTGACAAATGAATGCACATTAGAACGGTAGCATCAATTCACAGGGCCTACTCCTTATCGCCATAGTGGATATTTCTGATATCAATAAGATGGAGCATAAAGTAAAGAGAATATAATGTCCCCATCACATTCATGGTTGAATGTTCTGCATCTCACTACCACGCCCATGATAAGTCCACAGATTTTTTAGATAAATAGTATCACTCATTGTCAGTCGGCCAACCTAAAAAAAAAACCAAAAAAATTTATAAGAAAATGAAAAATATATGAAAAGCAATGATACTCCACAACCATGGAAAGAAATATAAAATGGAAAATGAGAAAGAAGAAGAATGAATGAGTTCTCTGAAATAACAAAGAATAAGAGAGAACTTGTTTTAAGAATAAGGATTGGAAGGGACAAATTAGTCATAAAAATATATGACGTGGCATATTAAAGACCTCTCACCAAAATCTCTCCATCACCAAAATATCTCCAGCTTCTTGCACTCTAAACATTAGAGAAAAAATTGCTGTGTGGTTGATGCCTTAGTTAGAAGAACTACTGCTTTACATTCTCTACACACCTACCTAATGATAATAATAATAATGAAAGTGTCCTGCTTCTTTACATTTTGTGCACACGTAAGTAGGCCCCACTTGCATGCATCGACAAAATGGGAATTGAAGAACCAGTTCCTTTCTCGTCTCTCTCTCTCCCCGTTGGAACGATGCTCGAAGGTAAGATTTCTGCTATTCTTTTCTATGTTACTCCATCTTAATCTGCTTCTTATTTCCTTTCTTCTCACATCGGAACTTTATGGAATGCCTACCATGAGGGGTGACTGGATTGTGCGTCATGCTCTGCTTTGCATTTAAGAGTTCTCTTTGAAATTCCGAAATTTCTGATAGTGTACATGCTATTTGGTGAAATGGGCTGGTGGAGTTTTATGAATTAATTTTTTTTTTTATTTTCTTATGAATAGAATTCTGAAATTTCCCATGACATAGAAAAGATCTTCTATCAAGAACTTTACCATTGGAGTAAATGGCATTGGTGAATTCTCTGCAATGCTCTATTTTCTTGTATGAAGATTCTTTAATTGTCTTTATGAAATTGAAGTTTGTGTAATTAAATTTTTCATAATTTCATGAAAGAGATTTAAAAAACTTCCCAGCTGCATTCATGTAGTGCACGGTAACTGTTTGATTAAATGCCAATGAGAGAATGAGACTCTAATGTTGTGTGGGTTGTTTAATTCTTTCTCTTGAGAGTTTGAATTGTTGGCTTTTTGCAGATTTTGATGATTTTAATTTTAAGTTGCTGGGAGGTTCTAGGGTTGAATATAAAGGAGCTTGGGTGGTTTCCTTTAATTGAAAATGACTAAATGAGGTCTAATCCAACATATTCCTTACAGAGAGGATCAGGACAAATTTCTTGGGAAGTTGTTATATCTTTTCCAAGGATTAAATCTTGTAATATAAATAGGCGCTGTTTTCTTGATCGGAGCAAATAATAGATCTTTTAAATAAGCACAATCAATTTGTCAATATGAGTGCTAGACTGTTTTGTCTCCCTTTGCTAAATCTTTGACTCTTTCATGTATATTTTCCGATACTTTCTTATTTTATAATTTCTAACAATGTTTGAGATGTTATATGTAGAAGTGATTTTGGACTTGCAGAGCTACTGAATGGAGGATGATCCGACATCTTTGATAAGTGTAATATTTCTTCACTTCTGACTTCTCATGTATTTAAGATAATACCAAGGCTTCTAGCAGTTGGATGATTGGATTTTGTTTTTCAAATTTAAAAAAAAAAAAAAATCTTGGACATATACTACACTTATATTTGATGCATGGACCTAAGTGTGCATAAAATGATTTACTTCTTTATTTAGCATTGCCAATCTGCCCTAAATGCATACAAATCCTCTTTTGATAAGCATGCATTAAATGCTTGTCATCTATACATCTATACATCTATATCTATACATCTATCTACATCTATATCTATACATCTATACACCCTTATAAAAGAGAAGAAACGACATGCTTATTGCTTTCTCTACACACCCAAGTTGGCATTACTGCATGGATCTAAGTTGTGTGGCATCTGCTAAGGGATATGTGTGGGGGCACAAATGGAAAACCTTGAATGAAGGTAACCCTCTCTCAAAACCTTTAATCGAAGATAAATCTCTCAATAAAAACATAGAATTTTAAAACATCAGTTTCGTCTCGTCTCGTCTCTCCATCTCTCCTCCTCCCTATTTCTCAATAATCAAAGCTCAAGGGTTAGAAAACTGTTTCTTTTCTTGATTACTCTATTTTCATGGCTTCTTATTTCACTTTCTTATTTTTTTTTTTTCTTGCACTTCTTATTTCAGTTATCTACAAACCCCAAGTCAGGGCACGTAGAAACCCCAAGTCAGGCCACGTACATGCAACCTGGCTCATCTGGTAAGAAACATATTTCTTATGAAAAAGAATTATATCTCTGTAAAAAAAAAAAAAAAAAAAAAAAAAAAAAAAAAAAAAAAAAAAAAAAAAAAACCCAAGTCATTCATCTCTAAATATCAACTACAAAGTCATTTTTTCTAATCCTTCGTCATTTTTCCTTCAATTAAGTCTTCAAAATAAAAGAAAAAATAAGGAAGAGTCAGTACCTTCCAATATATCATTTGGGGCTTTCCAATTTGCCCAATTTGATCGACTCTCAAACTTGCACACTTTATATCTCCAGATATCAAATTCCCATTATAAAAAGTTAGTACCTCCGACTAGCATTTGAGCCTTTGCAATTTGCCGAATCTCATCTCCAAATATCAATTTTCCATATTTCTTTATACAAGCTTTGCAATTTGCCTAATTTCCCTTTATTATGCTGGAATAATAAATAAGAGCTAAAAGGATTTTCATATATTAGTTATCTTTCCTTCAAGAGAATCATATTGTTTTAATATGCATGCATATATGATCTTGCCACACATATAACTACATAGTTGCATCACTCTTTCAAACATACATCTAAATTATTTAAAAATAAATAGGTAAATTAATAAATTAAATATTAATCTAATTCTTCTTATGTATCTATGAAAATGAAGCTTCTATCATAGTATTATATGCATTATGCAATTTCCCATAAATCCTCAATAATGACCGGTGCGAACAAGTATAAATACATCTAATTATAGAAATATCACTTCGTCACTTGACACCTTAGGTTGCTTTTTATGTATGGATTAGTAGTGTTAATGTTTAGAAATTCTGACTCTTCCAAAATAAATTACCCACTTATTTACTTTAATTTCCTCCAATATCTCAACTCAGTGTCTTTGCGTTCTCTCATATTTCATGGAAGGAATTTATGGAGGAATGATAATAAAAGAAATTGGAATATACATTATAAACATTCTTGTCTCATATTTAAAATATGCATGCACTTAAAATTTATTTCACATTGAATATGTATGGATTTTTCCAGAAAGAATGCCTTCTACTAAAAAAAAAAGAAAAAGAAAAAATGCCAAAGCCTGCATACAATCCTAACCAAGTTATACAAGTTATTATATGAGCCAGGTAAGGTTGTCTCATGCCAAGTATGGGTTGCAGTCATGGATGAAAATAGCTACGTAGCGGCCCCCTATATCGGCCGTAGCGGCCGCCACCGCTACGCTACGGCCGATTTATCGGCCGCCGCAACCGTAGCGGCCGCTATGGGGCCGCTACGGCCGCTACGGTCCGCTACAGCCGCTATGGGGTGAGAAAATTCCTACTTTTCAAATTTTTTTAAAATGCATAATAAGACTCTTTTTTCTTCTCTCCAAATAACATTTCTACACAACTCTTCTACTCTTTTATGTTTAAAAGAACACCAAAAAACACATTATCTTGCCGAATTACAGTCGATACAAAGAGTTATTCTCAATGATTCTTCTCTAAGTACATCCTATTAGACACCCCCTTTGGTAGATGTACTTTTTTCTCTAGGTATTCTTAAGTCTTGACTTCATGACATAGTTTTTTCTTTTATAAGCCTTTCATTAGTTTCTAAGTTAGCATAACTAAGGAACATGAACATATGTGAAAAAAATGATCATTACTATTATTTTCTATTTAGACAGCGATACAGGACCTTATACAGTGAGGGGACCGCTACGCCCCCTTACCTTAGTTACTTTTGCAAAAAAAATACATTTTCTCTCATTTTCCAATATTCTAGATTTTCTAGAATTTTTTCATATTTTTTTGACGATTTTTCCAAATCGCACCGCTACGCCGCTACGTAGCGCAGCTACGCTACGTATCGCCCGCTACGTAGCGTTTTGGCGGTAGGCCGCTACGCCCGCCGCTACCGCTATTTTCATCCTTGGTTGCAGTTGACTCACAAATTTGATATACAATCGAATATATTAGATTGTTCAAAAAAAAATAAAAAATTTAATTGACTTCATAGTTCTTGAGCTATTATGGTGGATTGTGTGTTTCAACATGTTTGTGTAACTTTGCCAGGTTTTCATTTGTATGGATTGCCCTTTTTTATCTTGAGGAATTCATGAGGATTTTGGGGGCAAAGTAAGTGCAAATTCTCTGGATTTCTGTAAAAAGTTGTTTAGTTTATTATTATTATTTTTTGAGTTGATGGCTGAATTGCTGTGGGTATTTTATTTATTGACTATGTTTGGTTGGAATTCATATGATTGCTTATTTTTGCATTTTGTTTTTCTTTTTCTTCTGAATGGAATTCTTATAGACGAGATATTTGTTAAAAAATCTTTGTTTGATTTCGCTTAACTTGATGATCGGATTACTTCTTTCTCCTACATTTTAATGGTTGTTCATCAAATTATTGTTATTTGTGTCAGATTTGGATTTATTACTTGGTTTTAGGTTTTATCTACTTTATTCACTATTGTCTTTAGATTAAACCAAAGAGGCATTCGGGAAAGAAAATAGGTTTTATGGATCTCTTTTTTGTTATTTTTATTCTATTTAATAAATTCTATCGGCGGCTTATGTAGGCTCCAGTGTACTAATTTAACCATTTATGAAACCTGTCTATAGAAAAATAAGATGTAGCTCAAATTTCACTTCACTTCAATCAGAGGAATATTAATCAATATTTGAAAAACTTAATTAATTATTGTCTTATCTTTTTTGCAACTCACTGATCTACTTATGATGTATATAGCTTTTTTTTAGGTAAATATGGCTTTGTACATATAACATGTAGAGAGCATCTCATATGATTTGCTCTGATCAAATAAGGGTGCAACCTACTTTGGTTAACATAACTAATAACTTGTTAGCATTTGATCATTTATTCGTTTTTGAAAGAAAATAATAAACTTGCAGCTTTCACTATTATTATCTCTTCATTGAATTGCTATAATACTGTTTGATGAGAAAATGAGCTTTGAGTTATATATAAATGGCCTATTTGTTTGTTCTATATTGAATTGTTAAAGCTTCATAATAAAGTGAGGTCTAATGAAAGTATGTTAAAGGGGTGACGAGTGAAGGATATAAGATACAAATGTAGATAAGAGCCTCACTTTCCTAAAATTTAGTTGGGTTGGGTTGTCTTAAGAATTGGAAATTCAAATATAACAGAAGTTTAAGGCATGAGAAAGGGCTTAAAATATTACCAGCCCCTACATCATCCAGTTTTGGTGACTTAAGAAATGACATTGCTTGGACATGGGGAAAAGATGGATAGGAACTACACCGTATTCATGGACATTACCTCTCACTTGGGAAGGTTGAAATCCAATGGTTTTCTGTGATTATAAGTGGAGATTATATGTAATAGAATGAAACTCTGCTAATATGCTATAAAATTGATAAGAGTCAGCCAACACACTAATGGTTGAGTGGTGTTGCTACCTCAGGATCACTCACATGCCCACTGATCGATCCCTGGGTCATAAGGTTGTGGTACACTCCTGGCCAGTAGACCAACCCCGCAAAAAATTGATAGACAAGTTTTGGTAAATGTTTAAAATCACAGATTGTCTGTTGGATTCTTTCTTATTCATTGACCATCTGAAGTAGACCTATGTGAATGAATTGTACATATCATGTAGCCATGCAAATGCTTTTCTCTTTCTCTTTCTCTCCATCCTTATCATGATGGATGCAATCCTCAGAAAATTAAATATCAGAAGTGGCTATTTTCTACCTAAGATTCTCACCATTCACCGATGGGTCATAAATCAATCCATCAAAAGGGAAATAAAAAATGAAAATAGGAACACTTTACTTGGACTACGCAATGAAATCATCAATAGTGGAATTCAAATATTTTCTCATTACCTGAACCTATTTTTTTCAAATCATTTCATGTTTTTATGGAAATTCTTGGTCCACAGTATCAAGAAGGGTACTTTAGGAAAAAAACTCAAGCATCTGCACTCATCTCAAGTAGTGACAGTTGATGAACAACAAAAGCTCTGTTGGTGAAGGGCAACATAAATTCTGTTGGTAGCCCACATCATTCCCATTTGTAGCCACATATCACTTGAATAACCATGTACCACATATGACCTAGATGGTCATTTGAGCCGTAGGTAAATCACCTATTCTGTTTTATTACAATACACTTGACTTTCAAATGCTCAACACTGTTGACTTGATGCAGGGATGTCAACTGAAGATAGGGAAGAAAACAAATGCTCAAACGTCTTAAATCCATGTCAAGGTTGACTGTTGGACAGCTTACTGAGAACAGAGTGCTCTAGCTTATGATCACACTCAAAGTCAAGATGAACAAAAGCACACTCAACTTCAGGAAGTTCCTCTACCTTTATTTGCAAGGACTCCTTATAAAATGATGCTCACAATCCTTGCATTCAGTAAGGAATCGGATAACCATATGGGTGTTTTGCGTACTGGGAACATCTTCGCTTTTGGGTGGTTCATATCACCAATGTAAGTTTTCTTTCATCTTTTGTTGCCATTGCACAAGGATAAGATTGTGGCCAGTCATTAGGAATAGGTCTATTGAACAATTTTCAGGGTTGCCCTACATATGTGCCCTCTTTAACTGCTTGATCACCTTTAGTATGACCTTCCCATAATACCACCATGTATTATCTTGGTTGCTACCATCAATTGCACTGGGGCCACTTTCGAGTTGATATACATAATCATATTTATCATATATGTCGAGAAGGCAAAAAAAGGTAGACTTTCTCCACTTAATCTTCATGTCACCTTTTCTTCTGATTATTTGGGTTTTTGATTTGTTTGGTTTTGTTACTCATTTTTTCCAGATATTGTTGGCATATGAAGATGGTTGGCTTATTGGTGGTAGTTTTTGGTGTATTTGCATTCATTGCATTTCTTAGCATGAGGGTAATATGTCATATGTGACAAGTCTTTGTTGGATCTTTGAATTTTGCTACTCTCATATCCATGCTTGCTTCCCCGCTATTTATCATAGTATGTTCATTGAAAACTATTTCATATCCTGTCATACTGGTCGAACCACTTACTCCCAAATGTTAGCATACTTACTGTTGTGTAATTTATGCCATTCTATCTCTGACTTTCTACATTCTTGATGAGCATCTCATTCTTTTCTTATGGAGTGCTCAAGCATTACCTTTTCATTTAAGTTAGTGTATCACATACCCATCAGTTTTTATCATTTGAAGCTTTAGTGTAATCTAATTCTGTCTTTTTTCTCATAAATATTGTAATATATTTACCCATTCAATTTTTTTACTTGGTCCTATTTACCATGAATTTGGAATTGTTTTGCATAAATTTCAGGTCCCAAATGAGGTTGGTCCATACATTTCATGTCCCAAATGAGGTTGGAACTTATTGAGAATCGTAGAACTGGCATTATATGCCTAAAATTGCAGTAAAGGATCAATAGAAGTCTCCAGTGAAGACACGAGAATCATTGATGCCATTTTGTAGTAGCCGAATCTTTCAACAACACAGTAAACGGTGCAGTTAAGTTATTTTCTTTTCAATCTTTCATTGTTACATAGTTGTGAGAAGCCATGTGTTGTTGTAAACAATAAAATGTCTTCCCAAGTGATGTGATTATCAACTATTTCCCTTTTGGGGCGTGTTATTCAAAGAAAGTAATCTGTCAAATATCGGAAATTCATTTTTTTGCTCTCTCCATTTAAAAGGTGTTCAGTGAGAGATGTTTCTTTTCCTACCCAGGTGATTGATTCTGCAGAGAGAATACATTTATTCAGTTTTTTTTTTTCTTGAATTCATGAAACTGGTTGCTTCAATGGCACAAGTGGAATCTTGTACATATTATAACCAGAAAACAGATGACTGATAACTTGCCACTAGGAGGATTTGCTCATCCTTTTGATGTATAACTAGGCCCTAATTCTTCTTGTCCTTCTCTTTCCTAATAATTTCTTTGTTGCTGCAAATGTTATGTTCATCAGCAACAAGTCATTTTATAATTTTATGTATATTATTGAAATAATCCAAGTCTCCAACAATGATTTTTAGCTGGTTTGGAATGGTTGAGCCAATGGTTTTACATAGCAGGATTGGTAAAGGTGTGATAATTGTAACTGAATCATGAAAAGTTTGTTTGCTTCCTTTGATTAGTTGTGGCCCATACTTGTGGTTGGCTTTTTGTTGCTTCTAAGTATACCACCCTCTTAATTTTTTTTGTTGCTTCCAACTCTTCTAAACTAACATCAGAATTAAGAGAGCTTCTGAATGAGCATGGCTTTGCTCCACATTTTGAACTAGGATTCTGCTTGTTTTCATTGATAAATAATCACATTTTCTCAAGTCTAAGTAAATCCGGTTAAGTGTGATAGGTATCATCAAAGGATTTCTTCTATATGAATTGCTTGAAGGCACGTGCAACGCTTCACTAGCCCTTATAAAAGAGAAGAAAAGACCTGCTTCTTTTCATTCTCTACACACCTCAAGTGGGCCTCAATTGCATGGATAATAGGTCGTGGCTCATCTGGTGAGGTACACGAGTTTAAACTTTAGCCCCTTTTATTCTGGGCATTGAAAATAGAGAACGAAGATAATAACCCTCTGCAGAATTTCACAGTTTCATCTCTCATGTCCCCATCTCTCCGTCTAAGCTGAAAGGTGATTTTTCTTACTTAAACCCTTTTCTTTTCTTGATTGCTTTATCTTCATGGTTTCTTATTTCATCTTCTTAAGCCAGACCCGCTCTTAAAAAGAAACCAAGAATTCCATAGTTTCATCTCTCCTATCCCCATCTCTCCATCTAATTTCAAAGGTAATTTCTCTTACTGAAAACCCTAACCTTCTGGTTGAACATCTTAATTACAAAAAAAAAAATTCAGATTAACATTTTGGGGATTTCCACATCTCCATCCAAACCTCCTCCATGGCATTCCTTCAATTTAAATAGAAGCAGTTACTCAAACAAATCTTTTGTTAATAAAATGCTTCAATATGGTGGGTGGAACAGAGATGGGCTACAGGAGACGAGCATTGCCTTAGTTTAATCACTTATTAAAAAGTTATCTATTTATATTTTATCTTATTTTTAATGCTAATAACATACTTCAATTTTATTTGGGCAGTGAATTGAGGTTGGTTTTTGCCCTGTGACTTATCTGGTAAGGGCTCTGATAATGGACATGTATCATGAAAAAGAAAATAATTAAATATCTGTATTAAAACCACTTTGCCCGATTTTATCTCCAAATAACAACTTTCCATTTTTCTCCATCCAAACCCTCCTCTATGAGACTCCTTCAATTTAAATACAAGCAGTCACTCAAACAAATTATATTGTTAAGAAAATGCTTCAATATAGGGGTGGAACAGAGATGGGCTACAGGAGATGAGTATTGCCTTATTTTAATTATTTGTTAAAAAGTTATCTATTTATATTTTATCTTCTTTTCAATGCTAATAAAATACTTCAATTTTATTTATGCAGTGAATTGGAGCTGGTATTTGCATCTTTATCTCATCATTTCTATTTCAGCTACTGCTACTTTTATTACTACTACTACTACAACTATTAGATTTTTTTTTTTTTTTCAGATGATGGATCTTAGAGCTTATCATTATTTATTATTGTAATTATTTCATTTTTGGAATTTTTTAAATCAACTTTGGAATACTTCTTTGAAAAGGGTCTGGGAAAATCGAGCCCGATTCCTTGGTAAATTAGTTCAGCTGGGAAACCAAATCTCAATCAAAAGGTTAGTACTTAGCCATAATTTTTTTAGTTAGCTTGCTCTTTTGTTGATAGAATTCTGGTTTTGCATTTGAGGCCTTTCATGGGCTGTCATTTCTATTTTTTACTTTGGGTGCAGTTTGTGAATTCCTTACGCTTAGGCTTCCCCCATTCCATTTGATAAGATTATTTTTCCCTCTCCTCGTCTCTTTTCCATGGGTTTGGGATGGGTGAAATTTAACGCACCCACTCTTATGCAATTTTGACTATTGTTTATTAGGTGAATTTATGAAGGCTTTTCATATTCACTTGTCTTGCATTTAAGTAGAATGAGATAAAATTGATTTAAAGACTTATTTTATAATTATCTTCCATGAAATTTCTTCAATTTTCATGTTTGAGAAATATAAGACATTGACAAATAATGGAACGCGTCAGAGAGTTCCTCTAATAGAATACTGGTTACAGCAATATCAAAATCAGAGAATAACAATAAACAAATTAAACATGGCAAGAATGAAGATGGAGGTGGGGGCAGATGAATTCACTGTCCTTTAATTGTCAAACCCTTTTTTTATTTGCCTTCCAATATCAATGTTTCTCCAATTTTTTTTTTTTTTTTTATCTTTTTCCCCTTTTGATATGTTCGCAAATAACGTAGTTTTGATCATTTAAATTACATTTAATATTGATAATTTGTTTTTTTTTTTTTACACTTTTGTTACTGTTAACCACACTTATGTTGGTATATTTTAGTAGTTAGGAATTTGCCTTGTCTTGGTTTTTGGTGCTTTTTGGGGTTCATGCATCACAATACTATATAAAAAATGAATTTTTAGGATAATTCTACCCTTCGCTCTCAATTCTAGGAAGCTGTATATTATATTCCCTTTTTTCCTGGGATGGAGTGATTTACTCTTCTAAATTTCTTTCCCTTTACATGAATTTTCAAGACATGAGAAACTCTTTCTTGATTTTCTTAAACTTCTATTGTCCTAAAATGAGAAGGAGCTAAATGATTCATAAAACCACTTCCTAGGTTTCTTTCATTGTTCGTGTGAAGTGGGGTCATTAGAATCTCGTATAAACCTTTTCATATCCATTTGTATGAGAAAGACAGAATTGATTACTCTACATTCTTTTTAATTAATAGCTTCCTGAGAAGGACATGCAAGTTAGTAGGAATTTTTAGATAAGAGGTGTATCTGTCTTATTAAGATAATTTTCAGCACTGTTGTTTTATTAAGAGAAATCCGTACAAGTGATTGTAACAAAAAGCACCTCTTCCATCGCACTTTGTAAATGATTCACACCTTGTCAATTGCAAATGATCATTTGCAATGTGTATATACTGTTGGTGTTAGCTACATTAGTATCATGAGCATATGTTGTTAATTACAATTTATTCTATAGTTTCTACTTTTATGTTGGACTTGATTCCCTATTGTAGGATTTCTACAATTGTTAGAAAAATGTACTGAAGGCCATTTTTAATTTTAATTTTTTATTATTATTTATTATTATTATTTTTTTTTTTTGCAGTATTATTCAGTTTAAAAGAGAACTACAAGCAAGCTTATATAGAGATGATGTGAAAGCAATTGTTATCACTGGCAAAATTGTTTAATTCATTGTTGGCAATGAGATGAATGAATGAAATGATTGAATGAAACAGGGGACCTCATTGAATGAGATGAATGAATGAAATAGGGGACTTACAACTCTGGTTAATTGATGTATATCTGAGAGGAGAAATCATGTTGTATAATACTATTATTCTTCATTTCTCGGGTTTTTCATACTCAGATTTCAACTAATTCTTTTACTAAACTAGGCCTTCCGGAACTTCAGCTTGGAATAATTCCTGAATTTCGAGGTATAATCATATGCAGTTAAGTTAGAATTTGGATGCTTACCTCTTTTTTGGCCATTTGGATGTTACTTAGAGAGTATACATTTCATTTGTTATCATCTTGGTGTTGGTATCTTATCTTCATGTTTTAAAAACTAGGTATGCTTCATGCGTAAATGGTGCCTGATCAACACACATTATTTGATTACCTATACAATGAACCTGACATCGTACAATTTTGAGTAGTTTTAAAGAGAGAATGGCCCATTTAGTAATAGGTGTTGGATGAAGCCAACCAAGTTCTATACATGTAACTAAGGAACAACTTTGATGATATAGTGCGATTATTTTCGTAAAAGTTGTGGAGTTTCTTCCTCTTTATCCTAGATATTTTGAAGTCTTCCCGTTCATGGTACGGAATTGTGTAGATTATCTTGTAGAAGACCAAAGTTTTAATTTGGGGCCTCTCATTCCTGCATCAATTTCTATGGAATCAAACTTGCCTGAAAATATTTCTCCTTGAGATGGCTGCATGTGTGTAATGATTTTGTTATTTTTGGTCCTTCCCTTGGAGGAAATATATCATCCTCAACCTTACTGGCGTGTATTGTATCCTTGATTCTCGTGGATGAAGTATGAACAACTGGGCCCATGCTTAGAGGATCCAAACTGCTGCTATAATGGGTCCTAACCATAGTCAAAGCCTGATAAACAGGCAAATTTCTAATGGGTTGAATACTTGGTTGGTCTATCCCTTGTTTTGTATCTAGGAAGCAAACAATTTATTTTATCTCTATGTTTGCATATTCCTCTCATGATGTAGTTACAGCTTTTATGACTTGAATGAAAAACAAGTAAATAGAACGAATTCAACTTCTTAACAAACCTTCAAATCAGTGTTTAAAACTATTTTTCTCTGTATAATTGCAACAACTTGCAGACCAAGTGCTAAGGACGGTGCCAATATACCTTAATTAAAAGGAGCCAAAGCTTTTGCTACAACCTTACAATATCCATTCAGATTGGATCATAACGTTGTGACAACTATAGAGAATCCTTCGAGTCCCTTATCTTACGACATATATTCTTTTTAGGTTGGTAGATGTCCATTACATGTTGGAATTAAATAAGACAAAATATTCAAAAAATTATTAGTTATATTTGCTTGGCATGTGCAGGGTCTAACTAGTAGGTTTAACAAGAGGACGAGGCCATTTTTCTATTGTAGTTCCATCAAATGCCCAAGTCCATCGGCTGGGTTGGTTTTGGTGGGTTTGATTGGGGTGGCAGTATTTCAGTTTGTGAAGGAGAAGATAATACTAGAACCCTCTCTTCTTCTCCCTCACTCCCTGTCTCTCTCCCTCTTGCCCGCCCCCGCCGGTCTCCCTCCCTCCCTCTCTTGCTCCCTTCCCCTCTGGCAGTGCTGCCAGAGGAGGCAGTGGTGGCTGAGGTGGGAATGAGGGTATGCGGGTGGGTGTCGAATGAAGTTAGGAGGGAGAGATGTCCTTATAGATAATTTTACACAAAGGTATGCATGGTCATTAAAAAGTGTAGTGTGTGGAGCGAAAAAACTAGTGTGCATTTAGTAGCTTTCTAAATTTTATAAGACAACTAGGTGTAAAGTTATGCAACAGACAGGAGTGTGGTCCACGTTGTTTCTGTACAACTTGTAGGGGTGGTGCCACGATATAGCCTTGGTTTGTTTCTTTGCATGAATTCTTAGAATTCATATTTGTTGGAATTCACATAATTTGGGAGGCTGGAATTCTAAAATGTTACTAAATTTTGGAATTAATGAATTCACTATTTTTTAATCCTAGAATTCTTGCCGGAGAATTTCATGCAATATCATCTCTGCAACCTCAAAAGAGAAAAAGATAATCTGATTTGAATCTTACGGTGGGACATAATCAGTTTTGGAAGTCTGGGATCTCCACGATCGAGAAGTTTCGGGAAGTTGGAAATCAGGCAAAAGGTCTAGGCTTGGTTTGGGTCTAATCTTGAAGGTGGCCATCAAAACCTACTCATAAAAAAGAAAGAAACAAAAAAATACAATAACAAAACAATCGGGAAGTTGGGTCTGTTGGAAACCAACTAGCCATCAAAACCCAAAAACCCGTCTTCCCTTCTTCCAATTCCATCAAAACATCCCATAAAAAAGAAAGAAAGAAAAATATGCAACAACAAAATAGAACAAAAAAATGAAAAATGGCATATTGATTAGAGGAGTGCAGATGAACAAATCTGATTTTCTTGCGGCGACATAGAGTAGAATATGGCCTTTGATGGTCGGGAAGAGTCGGAGTTCCATGGAAGTCTCCGGGAATGACAGAATTTGTAAATGCTGGAGCAAGGGCAAGCATTTGGGAATCCTACCTTTCTGGAATTCCAAAACGGTACTGGCCTTAAGTGCTAGAATTCAAGTAAGTAAACATAGATTTTTTGATAGAAATTCAGAAACTCACAGACGGCTTTAATTCCTGCTAGAAATGCTTGGAAAGAAATGGGCCCTATAGTAGCCCTAGCACCAGTTATGGATCAGACCAGACACAATCTCTTTATGGCTTGAACAACGATGAGCACTTGGCCTAACCATCTAACAATTTCTACTGCTCTTTTATGGCAGACAATGAGCATCGTATGTGTGGCCCACTCACTCGACCAAATCAACGATTGGTCAGCGAATTACTTTTTGTAAATTATCACCTTTAATCGCCATTATCAGCATTTCAATGGAAGGGAATGGAAGTAGACCTACACCTTGTGGGTGCAGCAAGCAGAACCACACCCAAATATTAGATGGGTCCAAAGTACTGATATCCTATTTTTATTATGGGTCAGGTCTGGTTCAGTGGATTCATTTAGGCCTGTCAATGGGCCGGGCCGGGCCTGGGCTTGGGTTATCCAATTCCATCCTGAAAATAGGATGGGTCTGCCAAGTGTTGTCCAATCCCGGCCCTAAATTGAAAGGGCCGTCTCGTACGGGCCCCGGTTGGGACAGGGCCGAGCCTGGGCTTAGCCCGATCCTGCACATAAGCAAAATATTCTCTAATTATTCCTACTGTCCCCAGACACCCGGTGTGAACCAGACTTCAAACCCTCCTTTTTTTGGGGCTTGGGACCGGCAATGTAATGCAACAAGCAACATGGTGTAGTTAAAAACTTTTTTTTTCGCTGGTGACGGTAGAAAATCAATAGAAATGAGTATCCTATAGGCTATATGGGTCAAGCAATGTAGGAACGGTTAAAAACTTTTTTTTTTTTTTTTTGCCGGTAAAAGTAGAAAATTAAAAAAAACAATAGAAATGAATGAGAGTGAGTATCCTATATGAGTAAAGTTAAAGCAATGTAGGAACGGTTAAAACCTAATTAGCCCTTTTTTTGCTGTTAGTGAGGGGCAGTTTCAGTAATATATAAATAATTATTATTAAATGACTTTGCATCAGGCTGAGCCTGGCCTGAACGATCTAGGTTGTTTCTGCCCAGTCCCAGTCCCATTTTGGCCGGGCTTTGCTCAATTTTTTTTAAAAGCCCTGTATTTTTTAGCTTGGGTCGGGCCGGGCCGGGCTTTCTACCCGTTTCACCGCGTCCCATTGACAGGCCTAGATACATTGTCATTCTAATGTATAACCGGTTTCAAAGCTAAGCTACCTGCCGATGTTGGTATAACACAGATAAGCCCGGGTGTTGACTCACATCTTGACTCTTTTTCGAATCTACGGTTACAAATTACATTATATATATATATATATATATAATCTTTGCTTTCTTAGCTCCTAAAAAAGCCTTGATACAATGACCAAATTACATTTAATCCTAAACTCAATCCCATGTCTAACCCAATGGACAATGGACGACTCCAGTAAACCCGAAATACAAGATAAAAAACCTAACACCAGGGAGTTTAGGGATTCATCCCCGGGTTTTCAAGTTGAACGTTTCACTCGTTGTTGGTGGGCCAACCAAAAAAAAAAAACCCTCTCTGCTTACATCCCACGCACAAGTAGCTATCGACAGCCTTTTCAACAAGCTAATCTTCTCATGTCTTCACAAGTGATTAGATTGATCAATTCTTACTCTCTAATATCTTCTTCTCATAAGCTCTCTTGAATTTGATAAGATGGGTAAAAAAACCATAAATTTTGGTGCCTATGGTTATTATTATTTTTATCATTTTGGGTAGAAATCTTCATTCAGGTTGGGACATCTAATGCAGGAGACTACAATGCACCCGTACCACCTACATGTGCAACCAGCAGCGACAAATATGGTATGCTCCGTTGTTTGCATTCCTAAATTATCATTCTAAGGCGGGCCATTAGCCAGGTGGGCCAGGCGGGCCCAGGCTCTTTGGACATGGGCCGTGTCAAGCCATGGCCCGTTGACTGGTGGTTCGGCTCAGCCCATTTGACATCCCTACATTGAAGCATATAGCCGTATATTACCCTTATCACATTTTCATTTGTCCTTTTGAAGTGGTTTGACTTGGCTGTCCAAACGCTCCTGGCCACCGCAATGCAATTGTGATGAAGCCCACCATGGTCTATTGCAAAAATTGGGGACATATAGCTTTTTAGTTTTTAATTCAAAATTAGGGACCACGACTTGTCCAAATCCACAAATCTCAAAATATAGAATGTATTGATTTTAACTAAATCTTTAAATTAATTTAAATAAATGTTTCTGGACAAAATAATAAAAAATATCTAGACCAAAATAAAAGACCGATTTATTTTGAATTGTAGCCATGTTTCTTAATTATTAGGAGTATTCCTATCAGCGACAGTCTAGACTTTCCTTAGATTTGAAATCCTAGCAAGGGTGATTCTCAGTTTCCCATCCATCTTCACTTATTCGAAAAGAGATTATTTCACGGTAACTTATGCAAATGATTTGTGAGACCCCAGAATACGAGGGATTTGTGGTTGTTGATTAGGCAAGCATTGAATTCTGGGGATGACATAAGCACAAAATTGGATGTGGATAAGTATACTGATTGCCAGCCAATCTGTATTGAGGGTTTCTAATTAGGTTCGCATCTCAGTAATGGATTTTGGTCCACTTACACGCTTTGCACGAGTCCGGATTCTCGCCTTTCCAGCTACCGCTTTTTCCATGAGCCATGAGAATTAGAGATATTGGATGAGTAGTGGATGGATAAGGCGTGCATATGTGGCGGCAAATTGTAATCCCCAGCGTCGGGTCGTTGCCAATATTGAATTCTAATAATGGAGATGGTACTGTCGTCCTTCAACATGTGTAACGTGCCGACATTTATTTCCAACTACAATCCAGACTCAAGGAAACTGATGCAGAGGCCCACTTTGCCTCGTCAGTTTCCCCTCGAGTCACTAGTAGTAGTTAACAAAATTTTAATTGTGGATGGCGATGCATGCTCTTCCGCATGGCCATGGCCATGGCCGTCCATACCCAATTCAATTTTACACGGGTGCACCAAAATATCGGTCCATTCGTAATATCGATCCGATCCCCACCTTTTGTATAAATTCTAGCGGGATATATATAAAAAACTCATTCTTCTTCTAATTCAATGGCGATATATCTTTAGGTAGGTGATGATTGGAACGGTCACATTTGGTGTAATAGGTACAACAATCCGTATTTAATACGAGAATGTGCAACAATAACTAAAAGATATATTTATTAATTTATTAAGAAAAACACAAATTATACAAAGTCAATCCTTAAATGTTCATGACAA
This sequence comes from Camphora micrantha, assembly GCA_003546025.1. Taxonomy (NCBI): domain Eukaryota; kingdom Viridiplantae; phylum Streptophyta; class Magnoliopsida; order Laurales; family Lauraceae; genus Camphora; species Camphora micrantha. The sequence continues at coordinate 2,173,932 of QPKB01000005.1, forward strand.
TAATTTGGTGGTCATTTATGATAGGCATGGAAATGGAGTTCTTGCATAAAAGTGAAAAGTGCGAAGAGAAGAAGAGGTGTTATATGAAGTGGAGGAATATGTCGTATATTATAAGTGGAGAGTTATAAATCCCGGTCAAAATCATAAGTTATGATCATAATCACTTCAAAAACCCGCGGGCCAAAGTCTTTTGTACTCGAAGTAATATAAAAAATATTACTGGATAGTGGACTCCAAGCCACTCCATGTCAGATGTACGTGTGTGTCACCGCCACTTCGAATTTTGTGAAAAAAAAAGCCTTGTTTCATTTTTATAAAGTAAACTTGGGCTGAACCCGGGCTTCCTAATTTTCAGATGGGTCGGGCTTGGGGCCAGACACTTAAGCCCCGATTTAGGCTTGGGCCGGGCTTCAGCATATATTTTAGAACTCGGGCTGGGCCTGCATAGACCTCAGCCCGGCTCATGAACACCCCTTCTAAAACCAATAAACTTTACTTAGGTGAGTCCTTGTTTCTTTCTAAAAGGCAGCAAATATATAACATTCATGTGCTTTAATATAGAGGGCTCACTTAAATAATGATGATCCAATGTGAAAAATTGAGCATCAAAGAAATTTTCTTTTATATCAAAATAGAATCAAAGAAAATGGGAAATGAATCTTTTATAGTAGTTGGGCCCAGACGGGCCTTGCTGGACCACGAGCCGTGCCTGAGGCCTGACCGTGCTGCATGCCCAGCACGTTGCGTAGAAATTAGTTCATCAATTTTGGCCCATATCTCAAAGATAATTCAGGGAGGGCATATCTAATAAAAATCTAGGTGGCTTATATTAAAATAAATTATTTTCACGCGCTGCAAAAAAATTGTACTTGATGAAAAGTCCATCAGCATAAAATCGGGAAAATAATTAATACTATAAAATACATTTTTTTTTTTTCATATAAGAAAACGCAATTAAGTGATATTTTATAAAATATAATCTTTCATTTTTTAAAGAAAACAATCTTGCATGTTTGATAACTCAAGAAAAATTTGAAGAAAAGATTCTTTCCTTCAAAAAGCTCAACTCTTATATTAGCCATGCACTTTTTTTTTTTTTTTTTTTGTATAAAGGTAAGTATATTAAGAAAGAGAAGAAGAAAACATAGTACATAATACAGAAACCTCCCAAAAAAAAAAAAAAAAAAAAAAGGAGGCAGAAGAACAGAAAGAGAGGCCACCAAGAATAGGGCCACAACTAAAAAAAAAATCAATTAGAGGTGGAGGAATACACAGGAGAACTCAAAAAAAAATTGTAGAGGGAGCTGAGCTGCGGGCTGTGAAATGGCTTGGAAATCTTCTTCAGGGAGTGACAGAGGTCAACAAGAAGATGGGCTGAGATTTGATTGAGGGAAAGAATGTGATTGAGGGAAGATTGATGCCATGAATTTCTTATCGACTGTGTCGTTTCCAGTAAAGAGGGGTCTCCAAATTGAGGGAGCAGAGTAGGATGAGGGTTGCTGGGCGCAGGCTGCTGAGAGCATCCAATTCCAGAGGGATTGAGCGATTGCTCAGGAGAAGAAGAGATGATTGACAGAGTCTTCTCCGTTATGACAGAGGCTGCATCTTGAGGCTAGGGAGAAACCGAGGTGCTGTAGGTGAGAGTCAGTGGGGGTTCGATTGAGCATCAGGCGCCATCCAAAGCAACTTACTCTGGGGAGGGAGATACCGTTCCAGATCAGATGAGGCCATTGGAGAATGATGTCCCTTGTTCTGACAGCATTCCAGGCTCCACGTAGGGAGATCTGACCACTAGAAGCCTCCTTCTAGTATAATTGGTCTCTGGTAGAAGGGCTAGGGGATAACAGAGAGGTAGCCGAGTAGAGAATGTCTTGGATTGCAGGTGGCAGAGATGAAGGTATGTGCCAAGCGCTTGAGTGGAAGAAGGACGCAAGCTTCTAGTCTGTAGGAGATTGCTGGTCAAGAAAGACTGCAGAGAAAGGTTTGTCTCCACTTCAAGTGTCATGCCAGGTGTTGATGTCCTTACCATTGCCAAATACCCAGGCACTACCTCTGTGGATGTAGTGGGCTAGACGGCGAATTCTTCTCCAGATGCAGGATCCATATCTTGTATTTGCAGGGTTCCAGATGTTGCTGTCTTTGAAGTATCTATTCTTGAAACAAGAAGACCAGATGGTGTTCATTGTGCTAGTCTGCCAACCCAGCTTGATCAGGGAGGCATCATTAACTTCAGATATCCTTCTTATGCCAAGACCCCCTTCCATCTTTGGGAGGGTCACTTGAGACCATTTAACGAAATGGAGCTTCAGGGAGGAGGCATTACCTGACCAGGGGAAGTTTCTCATCAGGCGCTCCAGATCTTTGCAAATGGAGATTGGAAGGGGAAGGATGGAAGCAGTGTAAGATGGAATGCAAGAGAGGACGTGCTTGATGATAATTAGTTGTCCAGCAAAGAGGAGAGTTCTCGTTTTCCAGGCAGTCAGTCTTGCATTGATGGAGTCTAGAAGGGGAAGGAAGTGAGATCATTTCGGGGAGCCAAAGACAATAGGGAAGCCCAAGTATTTGAGCTGGTCCTGACTTTCCTGCAGACCAAGGATGGAGCAGATACGGGCCTTTTTTCTGTTGCCACATTAGCCAATGAAAAGCTGACTCTTACTGAGATTAATGTGTTGGCCATAAAGGATTGGTATAGGTCAAGAAGGTCTTGCAGAGCAAGGACTCCAGAAGTAGTTCCTTTAATAAGAATGATTATGTCATCAGCTTAAAGAAGGTGGCAGCGGGTGTGGGGAACTTTAGAGAGGGGGAGGATGATACCTTGGGAGTGAAGATTATGGAGGTGAAGGCTAAGGATTTCCTCGGCAATAATAAACAAGTATGGGGATAGGGGGTCTCGTTGTCTTAGGCCACAAAAGGGGCTGAGGAATCCTTGGGGAGATCGGTTGATGAAGACAGAGTATTTTGAAGTGCAGACACACTCCTTTATTAGGGAAATCCAGGCTTCTGAGAAGTTGAAAAATCTGAGAGCAGAGAAGAGGAAAGACCAATTGAGTTTGTCAAAGGCTTTGGAGATATCTAGCTTGAGACAGAGAGATCCTTTACTTAGCTTGGAATTGAGTTTTTGAAATAGTTCAAAAGTCAAGGCTGAATGATGGTGAATTGGTCTCCCAGGGATGAAGGCTGCCTGATAAGAGGAGATCAGTTTGGGGAGGAGGGAGGAGAGTCTGGAAGAAAGGATTTTGGAGATAATGTTGTAGGAGAAGTTCAATAGGCTGATTGGCCTAAAGTCTGCGAAGGTAGATGGGGAATTTGATTTTGGATGAGGGCAAGGAAGAAAGCATTGGATGCTTTAAGAAGTTTCTTAGTTTGGAAGAAGTGCTGCATTGCTTTGATTACTGTTTGACATATGATATCCCAGGCTAAGGTGAAGAAAGCGCCATTGAAGCCATCTGGGCCCGGGGAGCTATTCTTCTTGAGAGCGAAGGCAGCTGTTTTTTATCTCAGATTCAGTGGGAATTGAAACAAGGATGGAATTTTCCGAATCTGAGATCTTGGGGCTGTTGGTCTGGAAGAGAGTGTGGTGAAGCTGGCCAGTATGAGGAGTGTAGAGTTTGGAGAAGTATTGTTCAGCTTGAGCTTGGATGATGAGGGGATCATCAGTGGGGCTGCCATTGACAGAAATGTGCTTAATTCTATTGAAGGAACTTCTAGCTTTAGCAGATTGGTGGAAGAATTTTGTATTCATATCTCCCTCCTTTAGCCAGGAAATTCTGAACCTTTGCTTCTAGTGGATTTCTTGAGCTTTGAGGGCTTCATGGAGACTAAGCTTAGCTGCCATAAGATCTTTCCTAAGGGAATCTGAAGGGGAGGCATTGTAGTTTTGTTGACATGTCAAGACCGCAGTTTCAGCTGCAAGAATGTTTTGATGAACCTGACCATAGGTGACCTTGCTCCAGGTTTTCAGAGTCTGTTTGAGAGCCTTGAGTTTTTGGGCCAGGATGGATTGAGGGTTCCCATCTATGGAAGTTTCCCAGCTAGATTTTACAACCTCTAGAAAGGAGGGATGAAGGAGCCATTTGTTTTCAAACTTGAAGGGTGCTTTAGCGGCGCGGCGCGGGGGGGGGGGGGGGGGGGGGGCGGGGGCGGTGGTTGAAGTGGGTTAGCAAGAGGGGGCTATGATCAGAGGAAAGTCTAGGAAGGTGATGGACAGTAGGATCTGAGAAATTGGCCAACAAGTGTGAGTTAACTAGAGTTTTATCTAGTCTAGTTGCGACATAGGAGAGGCCTTCTCTATTGTTGGACCAGGCGAATTTGTTTCCTGAGAGTAGGGTGTCAGAGAGATCGGCTTGCATCACCACTGATTGGAAGTCTTTGAGAGAGGAGGGGGTGGCTTGGCGAAGACTGAGTTTCTCATGATGAGCAAGAATAGCATTAAAGTCTCCTATGACGCACCAAGGATGGGTAGTGGGGGAGGTGTCAATTAGGACTTTCCAGAGATCTTTCCTATGGGAGTGGATGGTGGAACCATGAACTCCTGTGATGAGGGAACTTGGACCAAAGGAAGGATTAGAGAGTGGCATTGAGAGGTGTTTGGAGGAAGAATTGTAGACAGAGGCAAGAAGGTCACGGATGATTTGGAGAAACACCATACACCATAGGTTAGGAGTACATAAAGAAGGATAGTTAGAGTGGAATGTGTCAAAACCAAAAGTGGATTAGCCTAGGGATTTGGTGGAGGAAAAGGTGGACATTGGTTCAGAGATGAAGATCAGATTAGGATGGTGATTACGGACCAGGTTAGCCAGGGCTCTAATTGTGGGCGGGTTGGCTATTCCCCTATAATTCCAATAAAGGACTTTTAACATGGGTGAAGGGAGGGGGAGGTGCGCTTGCTTCTAGACCTCCTAGTGATGGGGCCAGTGGCAAAGGATGAGCAGGTATGGTTCCCTTTGCCTTTGGGTGGGTGCTTGATAGGATTGGCCAGAGTTTTCTTTGGTGTATTAGCCTGAGGGAGTTCCGTTGGAGGGGATTGGGCATTAGTTGTCAGAGGGGGAAGAACAGGAATTGCCCTGGAGTTAGAGGAGGTAGTGCATGAGGTGTCTTGAGGAGGCTCAAAACCTAGGGGAGGATAAGAGGGGCTATCCTGAGAGAAGATCAGTAGATTTCGGCCATAAATGTTTGGGTTGGAGGCTGGCTCAAGATATGAGTAATTTTCTAGGATGTCAAAGGGATTGGAGGTGTCAATGATAGGTGAGGAGGATTTCTCTAGGATTACAGAGATGAAATCATAAGGTAGGGTGTCAAGGGATGGGTAGTGCGGTGGAGGCTTGGGGGAGGTTTGAAAAGGAGTTTTTGATTTAGTGTAAGGTTTAGCAGATGGGCTGGTTACAACCTGATGGGATTTGGTATGAGGTGGGGCTTAGGTTGTGAAGTAAGGGAGGTGTGTTGAGGTCAACGTTCACCATCGCTCCTGAGCGGTCATAATTTTGGTTGCCCTCGCCCTCACCATAAAACCATTGTTGTGCCGTTTCCCATCACCAATTGGTTTTGGGATAAGTGGTAGCTCAATGGGGTGTAAGATCCTACAAGTGGTATCAGAGCCTGGTAGGTCAAGTGTTCCAGTCACGGGATACGCGTTTTGCAAATTGCGCAACAGGAGTTGTGGCGGGTGTGCTGTTGAGGGAGGGATTGTTGAGATCAACGTTCACCCTCGCTCTTGAGCAGTCATAGTTGTGGATGAGCCCTTGCCCTCACTATAAAACCATTATTGTGCCGTTTCCCATCACCAACTGGTTTTGGGATAAGTGGTAGTTAAATGGGGTGTAAGATCCTACAAGGTGGATGGGTTGGAGTTGGTGGGAGGATTAGGTTTGGAGGTAAAGGGAGGAGAGGTAGTAGGAGGGTTGTTAGCAGAGGTAGTGGGAGCAGAGGAAGAGAGAGGAGAAGTGGGGTTTGTGTTGGCATGGGATTCCAGAGGGAAGAGATTGGAAGATAGCGGCGGTAGTGGAATTAGGTGCTTCTTGGAAGGTGGGTGTGGCAAGAAGGGGTGGGGAGACTAGAAGAGATTGATTCAGATTCGGGGGGAGATCAAGAATAGATTGAGAGTTTGAAGAAACAGGGACAGACTGGAATATAGGAGATACAAAACCTGTGTTACCTGAAGGAGAATTACCATTTTGGGTTGCCAAAGGGCAAGAGTGTTGGGAGTGTCCAGGTTGGAAGTAGAGGGGCAAGGGCAATGTTCATAAGAAACTACTATTTCTTGTTCTCTTTCTCCTTGTAGGTTTACTAAAATTGATTGGGGTTTAGGTTTGGAAATATCAATGTTAACCAAGATCCTGGCAAAGGTAAGAATCCTTTGGGATAAAGTGATGTTGTCTAGCTTGATGGGTTGGCCAATGTAGTTGGCTAATGAGAAGAGGATTCGTTGGCTCCAACAGTGGTAAGGAAATCCATATAGCCTCACCCAAACTGGAGCGAAAGAGGGCCCGATTGATTCGTCTTGCCCTGGGGACCAGGGGAGGAAGGAGATTTTCTTCCTGTCAATGGACATAGGAGAGAGGCTAAGGATGTGGGCTTGGTCTGCAGGGGAGTTGAAGCGGAAGATGAAGTTGCCTTTGGTAGTAAGGGAGACTAGACAAGGTCTGGAAAGGGCCAGGATTTTGCCTTCTTTTCCATCCATTCAAGGGAGGGGCGTTTCCCTGCTAATCGACCGTTAACAGCAAAGGAGAAGGATTCTTTGCTGGGATAGGAGGGTTTTGAGGTAAAGAAGTGGTTAGCAAAAGAGGTGGAAAACTGGGAGAGAGGTTGTTGAGGTGGTGTTTTGCTAGGCAAAGGAGGAAAAATGGAGAGATCCAGAGTCTAATATGAGGGTTGGCTGTTGGAGGGTGAGAAATGGACGGGTTGGATAGTCACTGATGAGGCATGGAAAAGATGGGTTGGATTAGGCAATGAGAGATGATGCGCGGGAAAAGTTGGAATTTGAAATTCTGAAGATACAGGAGGCTTGTTTTGTGGAGGCTGGGTTAGAAGAGGGGGGCGGTGAGGAGAAGCCTCGAGAAGAGGGGTCTGAACTAGAGGTTGGTTGTAGGAGGGGGGCGATAAGTAGTATTGGGAAGAAACTGGTGGGACATGAAGATTTTGAGTTGGATTAGGTAAAGGGGAATGGTGGGTGGGAACGGTTGGGATTTGAGTTTTTGATGATACTGAAAGCTTAGTGGGAGGTGGACGGGGCTGGGTTTGAAGAGGGGGAAGGTGAGGAGAGGGTTGGAAGAGAGGTTGGGTTAGAAGAGCGGGGAGGCGACGTTTCGGAGAGGAACGGGGTAGGATTTGCAGGGGGGGAGGATTGCAAGCAGGGGTAGGAGGAGATCTTGTTATTAACCATGCACTTCACTTGGGAACTTATGGATGACCTAGTGTTAAAGGCTCTCACTCTCATCCCACCCACCAGGGATCGATTTAAGTGGGTGGCTTTACCCACCACTAAGCCAAGCCAAAAAATAAAATAAAAACTATTCACTTCACTTGACCAGTAAAGTAATTATACGAAACAAGTGATTTGACGGGTAGTTGTTGTGACTTTTTAAACGTTAATCATATACATGCTCATCCATCATTGTGTAGACCAAAGTCTTGACCCATGACCCGACTAAGATGTAAAAAAAAGGAAAAAAAAAGAAATGAGGATGGGCTTATAAGTTTACCGACTTATGTGTGAATAGGATAGCTGCAAATGCAAGTTTTCCTCCTCTTGGATGGGAGGAACACTTGCAAATGCGACTTTACCACTGCAAATGCAACTTTTCGTCTGTTTAGACAGGATGAAAATTTGCAAATGCAATTTTACAGGCTACACAAGCAACGGTAAAGCTGCATGAGTGGATAAGTGCCCATATTTATTATTTTTTGACAAAAATTTTAAGTTATAGGGATTTGGGTGCTGGTGTCAAATCATGTCCTTGAGCATTTGGAGTTCTGGGTGTATTGCTAGAATCCAAATACCAAGCTATTCTTTATTCCTTCTCCAAAGACTCTGCCCTGGAGGTGGGAACAACATGGCCCGCTTTTAGGATGGCCTAGCCATGCCTGGTCCGTGTCGTTCCATGCCCAACTTGGCTAGGGTCGGCCCAGCACGGCTTAGGTCGCGTCATGTCGGTCACGGGCTGGCTCACATGCCCATCTTAGTTTTTTATATATTTATTTAAGTATTTTTTATATAAATTAAAAGAGACCATATTGTACTTATATTCATTTTTATAAAAATATAGTATTTATTTTATATAAAAGTCGGGCTGGGCCCGGTTAGCACTCTTGGTCGTGCCGTGAAATGCCACGACTAAGGACCCCCGTCGCCCAGCATTGCCTGTGCCAACACGATCAACGGGCCGTGTTGGGCCATTGCCAGAAAAAATCTATCCTTGTCCGGCCCAATCTACACATCCATTCCGCCCCATAACAAGATCAGAAGGGATCCATCAGGATCCGTTTTCTGCAATAGGGTCCAAATCCATACAAGGTACTTGGCCCATCTCTTGTTTACACTGAGGTCCCAACCCGGATGACACGACCCGAGCTGGAGATTATGATCAATCAGAGTTAACCCCGACTCGCGTCGCATATTTACTCCCGTGAACTTCAATTCTATAAAATTCACAAGGGATATCAAATACGCATTTTACGGATTACAAATACATATACATTGCTCATGTATAAAATAAAATTCATTTACACTATGTACAATCATTTACTGCACATTTAAATACAATGCAAGGAATGAAAAGTGTGAAACGTTTCCAACCAATTTCCCATTTCGAAGTTTTCATTTCAATTTTCGTTTCAATATAATAATCATATGATATTGCTTCATCTTCACTCAGCTAGTCCTCCTAGAGGAACCGTAATGATCGTCTCCGCTGGCGCTGTGGACTCTGAAGGACCAGCATAGGCAGCTGTGCCTGTAATGCAATCAATCACACTGTGAATTTGATAATTCAGCAATGTATAATTCACATGATTGAACATGCTAATTACACATTTAATCCGTCTAATTCAATGTTAGACCAATACAAATACAATTCAATTCAGAATTAATGATAGTCTTTATTCAGATTTGGCAAATTACAGTAGCATTTCAAATCAAATCATATCTTCCTAAAAAGAAAGGAATTACATCTTCCATACGGAAGTAATCATATATTGTGGGATTTATCAGTGCCCGGGCCAGGGAATACTGACATCACCACAGAGCTCCGGAATAATCCAAATCATCTGCTGCAGCAGGAACAACTCAATGAGCTTAAAGAAATCACTATGTAGTGCCAGACTCAAGGACCAATACAGTTTAACATTTAATTCCGTTCAATTACAATTTAACGAATTCAATTCAATAAACAATTCTTTTAGAATTCATTTCAAGTTATGATCCATTTCGGATACAATTCAATGTATAATTTCAATTAAGTATTATCAACCATTCATGTGTAATCATTGGTTATTTAATGTACGTGTTATTCTCGATGGACATCACATTTTATAAAATGTGTACATTAAAGTCCCCTTAATTAACACCCATTGAGGCTTAGTTTATAACAAATGAACAATTAATACATTATTGAAAAAATATTCAAAGTTATCGATAATTCTCCTTTTCATTGTCCATTAAGCTTAACAACTCTCCATGACTTTATATTTAGTCTCAAGACTAATTTACAGACCTATTTAAACGCATAGGAAGAGCTTTTGATTCAAATAGAATCACCTCAGTCCGGACTCATTTTTTAGTCATCCGATCGATTGAAAAATATAGACCATTAGATTCTACGTTCCAAGAGCTTTCCATCAATATATGAAACTCCAAAATCTGACGTACGGATAAAAAGTTATGGAGATTTGAAAATTTGTCAAATTCAACTATCTGCCAAGAGTTTGAACTTTCGAGTGCAGTACGTTCCAAACAAAAAACCAGTAAGGCCAAGAGTTTGAACATTCGAGTGCAGATTTCTCAGAAAAATAACTTGTACAGTTTTGTTTTACATTGAACTTTTTCCCACTTTCCTGCTCATCTTTAGGTCTTTTCAAAGACCATTTAAACATGATTTGAGTCTTTAATACTCCATAAACAATTCATTCATCATTTATAACCTCATGAAAATAGTTTACAAAACCAAATTAATGAGCAATTACAAGCATATATACATAAGAACTGATTATATTTGCAATAAAATTTTAGAACCTCCTGTTCCCTTCCTTAAACATCATTTCTCATAAGATTAACATTTCTATTTATCATGTAATCACTTCAAATACCATTCAAATGATCCACAAAGTAAATCATTTCTATACAAATCAAATCAAATCATATCTAATGACAAGAAACTTATATCAAGTAGCAATTTAATCACAAGTATTGTTTATACTTGCCTTTAATTAATTTTGAACACAAAAACCCCTTCCTTTCAAGCTCTATGTAACACAAAAATCCACCCAAATTCAAACCTTCTTTTTAACCTAATATCATAAGACAAATTAAAAACATAATTTCTTGAATTGGTTGTGCTAGAAATCATTCACAACACTCAAACTTGAGAAAGAATCCAAATCACTTACTTGTAACTTGAAGAAAGAAAATCTGAGACGTTCCTCAAACTTATACTCCAAGGAAACCAAGCAAAGAGATGAGGAAGATGAAGACAATAGAAAATTCCACACAAACTTAGCTTCTCTAAGCACCTTTGATGAGGAAAACTAAGAAGAAACGAAGAAGAAAGAAAACCTGAACTTAGGGTCTTTGAACTCTCTGGAATACTCGTATGAATGTTCACGGAGTTCATTTGAAACCTTATAATAGAAGCTTTTTCATTTAAACCCCCACTTTTAAGCTTATTTCTAGTTTGAGTCAAATCAAGGCTCACTTGATTCATTTGAAGTCAAATGAAATCGAGTGTTTTATTAAAATTGACGTACTTGTTGAGATACACATGTTGACATCAAGTTTTACCATCTTCGACGAAATATGTAAAAATCCGTATTTATGGAAAAGTCTTTAATTACACTAATGTGATTCTAAATCCTACTCAATTAATTCAATCTCTTCCAAATTCATTCCATTATGCTTAATTCATCTATTTGAGACTAATTTGATCCATTTTGCTTATTAATCACATTTAACTCGATTAATCACATTTAATTTATACTAATCTTGATTAATTAGAGTTAATCTTGATTAACTTGGGATGGGGTGTAACACCGGATTGGGCTGGTAATTGCCTGCGGTCCTTTCTCTTTCTCCTCTGTTTTGATTTGCAACAACGGCGGCAGTAACCAATTTCGTCTCCTATCTGATCTCTACAACACCTTGAGATTGGACATGATCTATTGCTCCTTCCTTATGTGTGACCCATGAACGAAGAAGGGAGCAGATGGGCCCTGTGTTGGCCCAGTGGACCCAGTTTCTCCTTAAAGATTTGCACCAAAAGTGAGAAATTTCACGCACTTTTCTTTATTGTAATTTTCTTGTAAAACAGTGAGTTCTTTACAGTAGGAAATATGAGTTGGACAAAACTATATATATTGGCGAAGACCATGCAGGCAATCACCTTAGGCGCATCGAAAAGATGGAATGGACGCCAATTGTAATGGGTTCTTTTTTTCATTCATGAAATTAAGCTACTGTTTTACTTTAATTGATAATGCAATTTTAAAATCTTTGATGTTATGATCTATTTTAATTTGTGTTGGGTTTGGGTTGGGTTTAAAGTTATGAATATGTGCACGGCCAGCATGGACCTTACAGCTCGAACACTTAATTCTCGAGCTGCGTTGGGACAAGATTGGCTCGACGAATACCGAATAAGTAGGGTTTTGGCTGCTATAGTATTGACTCATCCGGAGGCTAGAGCCAGATCCATTTATGTAGCAGGTTGAAATTGTTAGCCTGAACTCATAATTCCTGCATAGGGTATGGGTTGGGTCAGGAATCACCACCCCTCAATGGAATTGTTGGGGTTCAAGACTGTATTTGTCAAAATCGAACTTGTCCCATGAATGAATTGCTGTTATTTATAATATGAATTTAGAGTGATATACACTGATACTATATGAATAAATTTTATCTCTCACTTGTCGTTCGTTAAGCATCATCAGGTAACCACTACACACAATTGGCAACTGGGGTCGTACAAAAATCATAGATAACACGTGGAAATATCTTTTATTCTGGGGAAACACAGACTTACATTATATTAGGACTTAGGAGAGAGTTATCCTGACTGGACGACCCCACATACATGCTAGTAAGTAGATGGAGCTTTTACATTACATGAAGATGAGACCGTGAGGACTGACTGATAGAAGTAAAAGTACTGGCAGATGAAAGCTTCAACATTGTGAGTTGATGGTGAAGCTTCCTCCTTTGACTTGTGGATTGTTCTAGCGACCTCCACCTCCACCTCCACCTCCACCACCACCTCCACCACCTCCACCTCCACCACCACCACCACCTCCACCTCCACCTCCAGCATTCATAGTTTTGTTATTCGCCTACGCAGTCAGCCATGAAAGGGTTAGGTACTCGAAATTAAATTGAATCCATAAACAGGTGAGACATACATGATGGTAGGAAATTGTCAGAGGAGACAATATAAAACATAGGTGGAGTTCATGTTATCATTGGTTTGGCAATCTACTTATCAAGTTCGCCGTGCAAAGAACCTCTCCACACCCGAATTTTAAAGAGTGTCAATTTTTATTTGCTTGACCGGGTTCGAACTTTGGGTACATCACCTATTCGCACTTGCGTGGGCTATATGATCTTACATCCTATTGAGCTACCACTTATCCCAAAAATAATTGGTGATAGGAAATAGCACAACAATAGTTTTATTGTAAGGGTGAGGGCTCGACCACAATTCTGTCCGCTCAAGAGCGATGGTGGACATTGACCTCAGCAATGGCTTTCTTGCGGCTTGTGCGAGTTCCTTTCACACTAGAGTTGGCTACCTTCCCGTGCCTACGGGCTCTCTCTTGGGTTCCGGCCCCCTCAGCTTGGGTACAAAAGAAAAAAAGAAAAAAAGCTCGCCATGCAATAGAAACCAAGTCTAGCCTTTCCCTTTCTTTTTTAACTGGATAGTGAAGATAAGGAGGGGTTGCCTAGTTACTTGGGAACTACCCCACCCGTACTTGGATGACCGGGGATTTGGTCTCTCCCTCCTCGCATGTGCGAGTCTCCTCTCTTCGGATGTGCAAGTCTTTCCTCCCGACGCATGCATGTGTCCTCTGCTCACATCTTTTAGTGCTCTCATTGCCCTCTGCCCCCTGAGCTGAGGTATAAAAAATAAAATTTGTTTTCGGCTGTATTTTCTTCTTCCTGTTGTTGTTACATAGATATAATTAAAATTTGCAGAAACTAAAAACACCCTTAGGGCCTACGCCTCCTTATTAATGTCACTTTAACTTTGCTCTTTACCAAAAAAGAAAATAATTACAACAGAACCTTGGTAGAGAGAATAAGAGAGAATAATACCATCGCAAAGCTACTTAAGTAGAAAAAAAAAACCTCCAATGTTTACAAAAATACACCCTAAATCTAAAAATTATAGAGACAAAATAATTTCAGAATTCTAAAGAATATCATTCAAATGATCACTTAATTTGCATAATAAATTACAACCATTCAAATGATCACTTAATTTCTGTTGATTTGAAGATTTTTTTGAGAGAGAGGGAGAGAGGATTTCTGCCATTCCTTTGAAGTTGAAGAAAGGGAGGGTGGCTTGATGAGTTTCTTAAGTGGGGGTTGAGTCGTAAGTGCCTAATGGCCCTTGTGGGCCTTTCAGTTTGGGTGGAGGCTGAAGCTCCTAGAGCCTTCTATGTCATTATGCCTCTGCCCATGTGCGGGTCTCCTCTCTTCCGATGGGTCTCCTCTCTTCCGATGTGCAACTCTTTCATCCCCATGTGTATGGGTGTCCTCTCCTCACATGTTCAAGCGCTCTCATGGCTCTTGCCCCTTAGCTGGGGTATCAAAAATTAAATTTATTCTTCGCTTTGTTTTCTTTTTCGCTGTTACATAGTAATAATTGAAATTTGTGGACATTACTTTTGGAATCCAAAACCAAAAACACCCTTAGGGTCCTAAATGTCATTAACTTTAACTTGCTCTTTACCAACAAAGGAAAAAAATTGCAAGAGAAGGAGAGAATAATACCATGGCAAAGCTACTTAATTAAGAAGAAATGTTCTTGAAGTTGAATTGAGAAGTTGGACACTGGCCTTGTAGCTCACTTGGTCTCCAAACCAGTTTATATAGATATCAATTCGATGGGTGTCTTCAGAAATTGAAATTGACAAATGAATGCACATTAGAACGGTAGTATCAATTCACAGGGCCTACGCCTTATCACCATAGTGGATATTTCTGATATGAATAAGATGGAGAATAAAGTAAAGAGAATATAATTTCCCCATCACATTCATGGTTGAATGTTCTGCATCTCACTAGCACGCCCATGGATAAGTTCACAGATTTTTTTGATAAATAGTATTACTCATTGTCAGTAGGCCAACCTAAAAAAAAAAAAAAAAACTAAGAAATTTTTTAAGAAAATGGAAAATATTTGAAAAAGAACGATACTCCACAACCATGAAAAGGAATATAAAATCGAAAATGAGAAAAAAAAAAGAAAGGAAGGAGTTCTCTGGGACAACAGAGAATAAGAGAGAACTTGTCTTAGGAATAAGGGTTGAAAAGGGTAAATTAGTCATGAAAATATATGACGTTGCATATTAAGGACCTCTCACTAAAATATCTCCAGCTGTTTGGACTATCAACATTAGAGAAAAAGTTATTGCAGTGCTTGATGCCTAATTAGTTAGAAGACCTGCTGCTTTACATTCTCTACACACCTACCTAATGTCAAATGGGCGGGCCAACCGTTGGACAGGGTTGGCGGGCTGGGCGGCTGGCGGGCTGATCTAGCCGGGCCTGGCTGGCCTCGGGTGCTAGCCCACTAGCCAGGCGGGCCCAGGCTCTTTGGACACGGGCCGTGTCGGGCCACGGCCCGTTGATTGGCGGTTCGGCTCGGCCCATTTGACATCCCTACATTGAAGCATATAGTCGCATATTACCCTCATCACATTTTCATTTGTCCTCTTGAAGTGGTTTGACTCGGCTGTCCAAACGCTCCTGGCCACCGAAATGCAATTGCGATGAAGCCCACCATGGTCTATTGCAAAAATTGGGGACTTATAGCTTTTTAGTTTTTAATTCAAAATAACTTGTCCAAATCCACAAATCTCAAAATATAGAATGTATTGATTTTAACTAAATCTTTAAATTAATTTAAATAAATGTTTCTGGACAAAATAACAAAAAATATCAAGACCAAAATAAAAGACCGATTTATTTTGAATTGTAGCCATGTTTCTTAATTATTAGGAGTATTCCTATAAGTGACAGTCTAGACTTTCCTAGATTTTGAAACCCTAGGGTGATTCTCAGTTTTCCATCTCTCTTCACTTATTCGAAAAGAGATTATTTCACGGTAACTTATGCAAATGATTTGTGAGACCCCAGAATACAAGGGATTTGTGGTTGTTGATTAGGCAAGCATTGAATTCTGGGGATGACATAAGCACAAAATTGGATGTGGATAAGTGTACTGATTGCCAAGCCAATCTGTATGAGTAATTAGGTCCGCATCTCAGTAATGGATTTTGGTCCACTTACACGCTTTGCACGAGTCCAGATTCTCGCCTTTCCAGCTACCGCTTTTTACATGAGCCATGAGAATTAGAGATATTGGATGAGTAGTGGATGGATAAGGCGTGCATATGTGGCGGCAAATTGTAATCCCCAGCGTCGGGTCGTTGCCAATATTGAATTCTAATAATGGAGATGACACTGTCGTCCTTCAACATGTGTAACGTGCCGACATTTATTTCCAACTACAGTCCAGACTCAAGGAAACTGATGGAGAGGCCCACTTTGCCTTGTCAGTATCCCTCCAATCACTAGTAGTAGTTAACAAATTTTAATTGTGGATGGCGATGCATGCTCTTCCGCATGGCCGTGGCGTTGGTCGTCCACACCCAATTCAATTTGACACGGGTGCACCAAAATATCGGTCCATTCGTAATATCGTTCCGATCCCGGCCTTTTGTATAAACTCCTGGGGATATATATAAAAAACTGCAATCACCTTTGGTATAATAGTATACTAGTACAATAATCCGTACTTAGCATGAGAATGTTCCCCAATAACTAAAAAAATATATTTATTGATTTATTAAGAAAAACTCAAATCACACAAAATGAATCCTTAAATAAAAATTGAAATGAAATTCTTACGTAAAAGTGAAAAGGGCGAAGAAAAGGTGTTATATGAAGTGGAGGAAACATGTTGTTATATGTTCGAAGCAGAGAGTAGTTACATATTATAAGTGGGGAGTTATAAATCTCGGTCAAAATCATAAGTCATGATCAGAAAACCCTTCAGCTTAATATAATATAATGCGACACCTTAATGAGAAAGTAAGTATGTCCAAGTCCATCTCTTAAGACAAAGTTGGCCCGGCGATTAACAAGTTTAATTCTTAAGACAAAGTTAGCCCGGCAATTAACAAGTTTAACTTTTCGGCTTCCGCCTTGGGCCAAAGTCTTCTGTACTCGAAGTAATGTAAAAAATATTACGGGATGGTGGACTCGAAGCCATTCCATGTCAAATGTACGTGTCTGTCACCACGACTTGGAATTATGTGAAAAAAAGCCTTGTTTCATTTTTATAAAATAAACTTGGGCTGAACCCGGGCATCCTCATTTTCAGACGGGTCGGGCTTGGGGCCAGACACTTAAGGCCCGATTTAGGCTTCGGCCGGCCTTGGGCATATATTTTAGAACTCGGGGGGCCTGCATAGACCTCAGCCCGGCTCATGAACACCCATACTAAAACCAATGAACTTTACTTAGGTGAGTCATTGTTCCTTTCTAAAAGGCAGCAAATACATAACATTCATGTGCTTTAATATAGAGGGCTCACTTTAATAATGATGATCAAATGTGAAAAATATATTGAGCATCAAAGAATTTTTTTTTATATCAAAATAGAATCAAAGAAAATGGGAAATGAATCTTTTATAGTAGTTGGGCCCAGACGGGCCTTGCTGGACCACGAGCCGTGCCTGAGGCTTGACCGTGCTGCATGCCCAGCACGTTGTGTAGAAATTAGTTCATCAATGTTGGCTCATATCTCAAAGATAATTCAGGGAGGGCATATCTAATAAAAATCTAGGTGGCTTAAATTAAAATAAATTATTTTCACGCGGTGCAAAAAAATTGTACTTGATGAAAAGTCTATCAGCATAAAATCAGAAAATAATTAATACTATAAAATACATGAGGTTTTTTTTATTTTTTTTCGTCATATAAGAAAAAACAATTAAGTAATATTTTATAGAATATAATCTTTCATTTTTTTAAGAAAACAATCTTGCATGTTTGGTAACTCAAAAAAAAATTGAATAATAGATTCTTTCCTTCAAAAAGCTCAACTCTTATATTAACCATGCACTTTTTTAAAGGTAAGTATATTAAGAAAGAGAAGAAGAAAACAGAGAACAGAATACAGAAACCTCCAAAAAAAGGAGGCAGAAGAACAGAAAGAGAGACTGATAAGTCCACAAAACTAGGTCATTAGGTCATCATTTCATTAGCATTTGTGGACTTGGTTAGGTTTAATTGCATAAAATTGCACTCAATTTCATGCATTTGAGGTTATTTTTGGAAACATGGTCAAAATTGGTCAAAATTCATTGAATTGCATGACTTTTGTGAAATTAAGTTTTTCTCATCACATTTATCACCCCAAAAATTAGGCTTTTGTTTTCATCAATGCATATCTTGCTATTTTTGGCACCATGTGCTATTTTTGGATAGTTTGTCATCTTGGTGCATCATTAGGAATGTAGGGTCCCATGCATGATTCATGTTTATTTTCTTACATGTAATTAATTTATTTCTTTCAATTTGTAGGAGAAATCAACATGGGACCAAATTGATGAAATTTGAGAAGAGAGGTCAAAGGAGAGTCAAATTAGCAAGCAAGGAAAGAGTCCAAGCATGCCTTGGACGTCACACACCCCATTGCATGCCAACATAGAAGCTTTCATTTGTGCACAATTATTCTCGGATTTTTCAGGGGCAGCAACTTAAAATGGTCATAACTCTCAAACCGAGTGTCGGATCGGTACAATCTAGCCACCGTTGGAAAGCTCTTTTCGAGTAGATATCCGTGGAGCCCAAGATTGCATGAATCAGAGCTATATTGAGAGAGATATGACCTTGGGAAGTTGTCTGTTACAGTTTTAGGCGGGAATTGTAAGAAATCTCAATATTTGGAAAGTTTCTTCGTTCTACAACATCATACAAATTTTAGAGATATTCTCAGAATTGTACAAGGAAGGTGTGTGCATCAAGAAATCTAATAAGGCAAGGAGATCTCTCAAATTTAAAAGTCTTTCCAAAGAGGAGAAACCAAGTTGTGTTGGAGTTCCACAAGTTTTGGATGTCCCACATATGGGAGCACAAATTTAGGCACACAATCTGAATTTTTTTGGAATCTTTCTCATGTGCAATCTTAAAGACCTTTTGAGGAGTCCAAAGATGGAAAGAATGGGACCACAAGACTTTATCATTAGCAAGAAAAGTTGCCAAGATAGGATGGTTGCTTAAAGTTCAAGCCAAGATAGAAGAGGAGTCTTACCAAACAAGGAATATGAAAAATTATAAAAAGAAAGTCAACAAGAGGGTTGTACGTCCAATAACTCTTGTGTAGCATCTTGGAGATTTTCTCTCTCCATTCCACTCCCATCCACCTTTCTCTCTCTAAGTCCCTTTCTTCTTCTCCATTCTAATTCTTTAGACATAGATTGAGAGATCATGTTGAGAGAATGACGAGGAGAGAAGAATCTTAATTTTTTGTGCTTAAAGATCAAGGAATAAAGACATTATTTGCATTGATTCTGCATATTCTTCATGTAAGTGATTTAATTTTCTTTTTTCTAGTTCTTTTATGTGTTTTGATTGGAGACGATATTTCACATGATTAGATCTAGGGATTTGAAAATAAAATAAATAGATTAAAAGTCGAGAGACATCAAATAATCACTTGCATAAATTTTTCCTACTCTGAGAAGAGAGGACTGCATCATTATCGCATTGTCAATACTTGCAGGATTGTCTAGTTTCTAGATCTTGGGTACATCTTTTCCGCTTTCTACTTTCCACCCTTTTATTTTTATTTTATGTTAATATTCTGATTATTTTTTATTTGCAAATTCTAGACTTAAAAACCCCAACTTGCATCTTTCTATGTTTTGTAGAACTTTCTATTTTTATTAATTGCATAATCTATGGTTGGAAAGTGTTTTTAGATACTTCATATTTAGAAATTGCATTAGGATAGGTTTTTGTTGCTGAAATCACAAGATTATCAACTGATTAGAAAGATTAAATTCGGACTTGGTAGAAGAATAGTGAAAAATTCTGCACAGTTTCAGCAGAATTGAACCAACTGGGTTACAAAAGTACGTGATTTAAAAACCAGTTAAACGTTGATGTTTTGGTCTGAAAAATAGCAGATTTAAAGTATGATAATTGGACTTTGAAACCCCAGAATTTCAGCCAAAAATAATCTCGGGAACTGTGTCAACCAGAGGCCCAAACAGGGGTAGTTGGTAAGCCTGCGTTCAGATTTCAGCTGTAAAACAGTTCAAGTAGGCATCTTTAGGAGATCATATCTTTTTCGTTTTAAGTCCTTTTTCCATTCTTCTTTTTTTTGTTGTGTTCATGCATCATCAGAGTATTGATTCCAGCCATTAGATTTAGGTTCATATCATCTTAGATGAGTCGTACAGTCCAGAGAAATTTGGCCTGTGTAAGAGTTTCCATACTTGGAATTTTTACATCAGATTTTTATTAACTTGCATAAAATTGCATTGTTAGCATTTAGGGTATTATAGATCATTCATATTTGCATAAAAAGTAATTTTGGTAATTAGTATCTAATTTAGGAAATTTTGTTTTGATTTATTTTATATTAAATTGGTTGTTTAATTTGTGTATTCTTTTGCAGGTTTTAGTATTATCTAGATTAGGTTTCTTATTTAGATTAGTGTTTTTATTTTTGGAAAGTTTCTTAAAAAGCATTGCTCCCTGTGGATCGACCTGGTCTCACCAGATTATTACTACAATTGCACCCTATACTTGGGGTCCGATCAAGTTTTTGGCGCCGTTGCCGGGCAGCGCCAGTAAAGGTAACTTTCTGACTTTCTATTTAAATCGTGCATTACTTTTGGCATCTTGCTAGAAATAGGGGGTGCATGCATGGAATGTTGAAACTGCCCTAATTTGGATTAGGAAAGTGTATGGAATGTTAGCAACTCACATCATTGATTTTTAGAAAATTCCAAAAAGTTACCAAAATTTTCCAACTTCTTTTTATTTATTATTTAGGATTTATGTTTGGTATCACACTCTAATGGAAGGAAGGCCCACCCAAGGTTGCACCAATTGCGCTCCTTGATCACCTCAGTATCTAGGAAAGCGTTGTCCCATTGAAGGAAGACATTTTATGTTCGAGGAAAGTGGTTTTTAAGCGGGACCGCTGTGACCCCACCACTTTCCTGGGGGCTTACCTAGCTGAGTTGGTTTCATAGCACGGGGTTGGGGGGCCTAGGTGCACTCTACAACCTTAAGAGTGATTAGGTGTTTGTTCTTGGTTAGTTTTTTTTTCCCATTAAATTAAAAAAAAAAACGAAAAAATTTCTTTTTTCATTAAATAAAAAAAATTTGGCCACCTTACCCACTTGATTCCATAATTGAATCATGTTCCAAGAGAGGGAATCGCAAATCAACAGGGCACTTGAAAATTTCAGTTTCTCAAAATCTTCAGGTTCATCTAGTGACACCATGGAATATGAAAGAAATGAGAATTTGAGTGGGACCCAACCGTCTAAGAGCCTACATGATAATCTCCAGCCAAATTGGCAAGTAATGAAAGATGACCAACCCAAAAGGTCTTTGCGTGATCACCTATACCCCACACATGCGAACACTTCTTCATCTATGAACATGTGGGGAGGATGTGGATACAACACCCAATCTTCATGGACTTGTCCAACAAGATCCGATTATTATATAGAGGTGTTGTGGGAACTCGAGGATGAAGCCAACGCATATCAATGGCCTTGTTCCAATAACATAGGTAACATGCATAGTCCAGAATGGGATGCTCATTATGATTACAGATGGGAAAATGGGCACATGAATGATTTTTCCAAACTTCCCCAAGAACCTACTCCGGATGGGTCATATGTACAGGACTTGACATATGTACCCCCATCAACTGAATGGTCATATGAAACACCATCCGAGTGCTCATATGTACCCCCACCACCGCACCCGGAGGTGCAGTCTTTGGAGGATATAATCACTAAATTTATTCAGAATCAAAAAGAATTTATTCAGAGCCAAAATGAATTCAATCAAACCATCAAACAAGAACTACGAGACTTGACAGCTTCAATTTGCCATATGATACAAGAAGACGTCACCCTTAGTAGTGAAAATGATATTCAAATAGATGATCCGAAAAACCTTGACCACTTTTTATTACCGGATCACAAAAATGCACAATCCATATCTAAGGGTGGAGATGAGAGTAGTGTTAGTGGTATGATTAAAAAACAATTTGACTCTGAACCATATAAGCCCGTAATCCCTTTTCCCCAACAGTTGAGACGGCCCCACCAAGAGATTTTGGAGAAAGATTCCCAAGAGTCCCTCGTAGAATCTGATTCTTTCCCAACAATGGATTCAAGTGTTGCTGATTTCCAAGAATTTGATGTTCCAGTTTTGAAGGAAATAAAAAATATACATTTTGATCCTCCTGATGGGTTTGAAACTTTCGTGGATGATTTTCAAATTCCTGACTCTGATAGTTTGAAATCATTCGACACATGCATTACTCATTCCCGAGCTTTTAATGATCAATCATTATGGGAAGTAGAAAATGCGTTCATTGTGGGCCCCAAAGAGGACCCTGCTGCCAAATTTGAGGAAAATAGCCTTCTTCAGACCTTCGAGTCTGAATTCTCAGAATCATGTGTGGATCCCTCCAAACATTTAAATGTTGACATTGCCACCGCATGTTCCACACCTGTGCTAGAGGAATTTGCGAAATTCAATTTTGATGGATCACATGCACGGGAATCACTTGAACTACCTTGTTCATTGATGCAATCTCTTCCTTCAGACTTACATGGTTCATTTTTAAAGGGAGAGACTTTAATGGTGGTTACCTTCTCACCATTGGACAAGAAATGTGTAGTCCGAAATGCTGAAAATTCTCATATAGTCTTTGTCCAATGTGTGGATGAAAATTTTGTTTGGGATCCAGGTGGATTCCTTGTTGAGTACCCAGTAGTGCAGCTTCTTTTTTTTATGTTTCTTGTTTGTTTTTGTGTGTTTTGTCTAACCATGGACAGGGTTTCTGAAAAGTTTCAAATTCTCAGGTGACTTCTTCACTTTCCCCTTCGATACTTTTAATCCTCATGTTTCATACGTTTCATTACATTTCATTCATTTTAACATCGAGGACGATGTTCATGCTAGGTTGGGGGGTGGGTACAAGCACACTTGTCTGTTGTTAGACAGAATTTTTACATATTTTTTTTGGTTTTTAGTTCTTTTTAGGAAAAATTTCTAAAATTCTTCAAAAATTTTGCTATTTCTGTTGGTTTTAGGTTTTTTTTTAAAAATAATAAAATAATAAAATTTCAAAAGGATTTTTACAAAACGAAGATATCTTGAATTTCGGAATTTTCAATGCTTTGATTCTGAAAAAAAAAAAAAAAAAAAAAAAGAGAACAGATGGTTCACTATTTTGTTTAAGGAAAGAGTTTTTGGAAAAGTGCTGAATTTTGATCCCTCACCTTTACACAGTCTATATACGTTTTCAAGGTTTTGAATGTGAAGCTATTATTTCCGTTTTCTTTGACGATTGGATTGAAAATATGATGGAAAACTGACCCTTAGTTTCACAGTCTCTTGGTTCGTATGGGTGGTCTGATCAGCCACAAACCATTGAATTAATTGAGGCACATGGAAATGGCTGCCTATTGTTGGGGACCGTAAAAAAAAAAAAAAAGAAAAAAAAAAGAAAAAAAAGAAAGAAAAGAAAAAAAGAAAAAAAAAGTGTTTAGAATGTGACTAGTTTGGGTTCGTAGCCTTTTTAACTCGAGCCAGTAAGCCCGTAGGGGTTACATACCTAGTGCCCTAAAAACATTTGTTTTGGGAGTCATTGGCTGAATGCTCGTTACATGGGTTAATTAGAAAGCTTAAGGGACCTGAGCATTGCACAGTCACATGTGTGCATAAAAAAAAAAATAAAAAAAGAGAAAAAAAAATACGTACATATATATATATATAAAGAGTGCGGCCTTGGAAAAAACAGTAGTGCGAAAGCCGTCATGGTCGCCTTGAGAGGAGAACTGTTTTCCTTTGCTAAGGTTAGGTGGCCCAGAATTTTGGACAAAAAATCGTTTTCACGGAAATTTTGGTGGATCATTTGATGTCTATGTTTTTCCGTATACGCACTTATCACCGTGCATGATCAATTCAGCATGATTTCGAGAATTTCTGACCAAAAGATGAGATTTGTGAACCTAATTTAAGATTTTCCTTTGAAAAATTCCAAGAATCGAGAATATCCGGTGTTTGTAAACTTTTCCCATGGTTTTATTAGGTTTCTACTTTACATTGAAAAAAAAAAAACCAACAAAAAAAAAGAAAAAAGAATTTTGTGGGTACATTCACTGCAAACCCTCACGAGGCACAACTCGTCCACTAGGGGGAACCTAGGGGTTTAAGGGTTTATTGCATACGCTAAATGCAATCGAGAGTACCAGCGAAAGTGGTGTTTTTTTTTTTATTTTCTGCATTAGTTTGTTTTCTTTAGGATTAGTTTAGTAAGTTTTATTCCTTATCGCTTATTTTGCTAAGGGACTAGCAAAAAGCTGGTTGGGGGGTGTGATAAGTCCACAAAACTAGGTCATTAGGTCATCATTTCATTAGCATTTGTGGACTTGGTTAGGTTTAATTGCATAAAATTGCACTCAATTTCATGCATTTGAGGTTATTTTTGGAAACATGGTCAAAATTGGTCAAAATTCATTGAATTGCATGACTTTTGTGAAATTAAGTTTTTCTCATCACATTTATCACCCCAAAAATTAGGCTTTTGTTTTCATCAATGCATATCTTGCTATTTTTGGCACCATGTGCTATTTTTGGATAGTTTGTCATCTTGGTGCATCATTAGGAATGTAGGGTCCCATGCATGATTCATGTTTATTTTCTTACATGTAATTAATTTATTTCTTTCAATTTGTAGGAGAAATCAACATGGGACCAAATTGATGAAATTTGAGAAGAGAGGTCAAAGGAGAGTCAAATTAGCAAGCAAGGAAAGAGTCCAAGCATACCTTGGACGTCACACACCCCATTGCATGCCAACATAGAAGCTTTCATTTGTGCACAATTATTCTCGGATTTTTCAGGGGCAGCAACTTAAAATGGTCATAACTCTCAAACCGAGTGTCGGATCGGTACAATCTAGCCACCGTTGGAAATCTCTTTTCGAGTAGATATCCGTGGAGCCCAAGATTGCATGAATCAGAGCTATATTGAGAGAGATATGACCTTGGGAAGTTGTCTGTTACAGTTTTAGGCGGGAATTGTAAGAAATCTCAATATTTGGAAAGTTTCTTCGTTCTACAACATCATACAAATTTTAGAGATATTCTCAGAATTGTACAAGGAAGGTGTGTGCATCAAGAAATCTAATAAGGCAAGGAGATCTCTCAAATTTAAAAGTCTTTCCAAAGAGGAGAAACCAAGTTGTGTTGGAGTTCCACAAGTTTTGGATGTCCCACATATGGGAGCACAAATTTAGGCACACAATCTGAATTTTTTTGGAATCTTTCTCATGTGCAATCTTAAAGACCTTTTGAGGAGTCCAAAGATGGAAAGAATGGGACCACAAGACTTTATCATTAGCAAGAAAAGTTGCCAAGATAGGATGGTTGCTTAAAGTTCAAGCCAAGATAGAAGAGGAGTCTTACCAAACAAGGAATATGAAAAATTATAAAAAGAAAGTCAACAAGAGGGTTGTACGTCCAATAACTCTTGTGTAGCATCTTGGAGATTTTCTCTCTCCATTCCACTCCCATCCACCTTTCTCTCTCTAAGTCCCTTTCTTCTTCTTCTCCATTCTAATTCTTTAGACATAGATTGAGAGAATGTTGAGAGAATGATGAGGACAGAAGAATCTTAATTTTTTGTACTTAAAGATCAAGGAATAAATACATTATTTGCATTGATTCTGCATATTCTTCATGTAAGTGATTTAATTTTCTTTTTTCTAGTTCTTTTATGTGTTTTGATTGGAGACGATATTTCACATGATTAGATCTAGGGATTTGAAAATAAAATAAATAGATTAAAAGTCGAGAGACATCAAATAATCACTTGCATAAATTTTTCCTACTCTGAGAAGAGAGGACTGCATCATTATCGCATTGTCAATACTTGCAGGATTGTCTAGTTTCTAGATCTTGAGTACATCTTTTCCGCTTTCTACTTTCCACCCTTTTATTTTTATTTTATGTTAATATTCTGATTATTTTTTATTTGCAAATTCTAGACTTAAAAACCCCAACTTGCATCTTTCTATGTTTTGTAGAACTTTCTATTTTTATTAATTGCATAATCTATGGTTGGAAAGTGTTTTTAGATACTTCATATTTAGAAATTGCATTAGGATAGGTTTTTGTTGCTGAAATCACAAGATTATCAACTGATTAGAAAGATTAAATTCGGACTTGGTAGAAGAATAGTGAAAAATTCTGCACAGTTTCAGCAGAATTGAACCAACTGGGTTACAAAAGTACGTGATTTAAAAACCAGTTAAACGTTGATGTTTTGGTCTGAAAAATAGCAGATTTAAAGTATGATAATTGGACTTTGAAACCCCAGAATTTCAGCCAAAAATAATCTCGGGAACTGTGTCAACCAGAGGCCCAAATAGGGGTAGTTGGTAAGCCTGCGTTCAGATTTCAGCTGTAAAACAGTTCAAGTAGGCATCTTTAGGAGATCATATCTTTTTCGTTTTAAGTCCTTTTTCCATTCTTCTTTTTTTTGTTGTGTTCATGCATCATCAGAGTATTGATTCCAGCCATTAGATTTAGGTTCATATCATCTTAGATGAGTCGTACAGTCCAGAGAAATTTGGCCTGTGTAAGAGTTTCCATACTTGGAAATTTTTACATCAGATTTTTATTAACTTGCATAAAATTGCATTGTTAGCATTTAGGGTATTATAGATCATTCATATTTGCATAAAAAGTAATTTTGGTAATTAGTATCTAATTTAGGAAATTTTGTTTTGATTTATTTTATATTAAATTGGTTGTTTAATTTGTGTATTCTTTTGCAGGTTTTAGTATTATCTAGATTAGGTTTCTTATTTAGATTAGTGTTTTTATTTTTGGAAAGTTTCTTAAAAAGCATTGCTCCCTGTGGATCGACCTGGTCTCACCAGATTATTACTACAATTGCACCCTATACTTAGGGGTCCGATCAAGTTTTTGAGACCACCAAGAATAGGGCCACAACTGAAAAAAATAAAAAATAAAAATCAACTAGAGGTGGAGGAATACACAGGAGATCTCAAAAAATTGTAGAGGGAGCTGAGCTGCGGGCTGTGAAATGGCTTGGAAATCTTCTTCAGGGAGTGACAGAGGTCAACAAGAAGATGGGCTGAGATTTGATTGAGGGTAAGAAGATGATTTTAGAAAATTGATGTATTCCTGGCTTTCCAGAGTGTATATAGTGCTGAAAGGAAGATTGATGCCATGAATTTATTATCGATTGTGTCGTTTCCAGTAGAGAGGGATCTCCAAATTGAGGGAGCAGAGTAGGATGAGGGTTGTTGGGCGCAGGTTGCTGAGAGCATCCAATTCCAGAGGGATTTAGCGATTGCGCAGGAGAAGAAGAGAAGATTGACAGAGTCTTCTCCGTTATGACAGATGCTGCATCTTGAGGCTAGGGAGAAACCGATGTACTGTCGGTGAGAGTCAGTGGGGGTTTGATTGAGCATCAAGCACCATCCAAAGCAACTTACTCTGGGGAGGGAGATACCGTTCCAGATCAGAGGAGGCCATTGGAGAATGATGTCCCTTGTTCTGACAACATTCCAAGCTCCAAGTAGGAAGATCTGACCACTAGAAGCCTCCTTCCAGTATAATTGGTCTCTGGCAGAAGGGCTAGGGGATAACAGAGAGGTAGCCGAGTAGAGAATATCTTGGATTGCAGGTGGCAGAGATGAAGGTATGTGCCAAGCGCTTGAGTGGAAGAAGGATGAAAGCTTCTAGTCTGTAGGAGCTTGCTGGTCAAGAAAGACTGCAGAGAAAGGTTTGTCTCCACTCTAAGTGTCATGCCAGGTGTTGATGTCCTTACCATTGCCAAATACTGTTACACCCCAACCCGAACTAATCGCGATTAAGGCTAATTAATCATGATTAATGCTAATTAAGCATGGATAATTGAATTAACTAAGGTTAATGACCAAAGAGGGACAAATCAGTCTCTAATGACACATTAAGCCTAATGGAATGGAATTGAATTGATTAGAGTGAGTTTGGACTCAAATATGATGTGTCAAGGACTTTTTCGTAAATACGGGTTTTCGCGTATTTCGTCAAATACAGAAATTCTTGATACCAACGTGCGTATCTCGAAGAGTACGTCAACTTTCATAATAAGCACGATTCCATTTGACCTCAAATGGACCAAGTGAAGAGTCATTTGACTCAAAATGAAAATAAGCCAAAGAAGAGGGGGTTTTGGTGTGAGAGATGTTGATATTAGAATGAGAAGGGAGAAATGAGTTCATTTCTCATTTCATCTCTTGCAAACCAAGGAGAAACCCTAGAGCTCTCCATTTTTCTCCCTTCCTTTTCCATTCCTCTTGATTAAGAGTGAGATTTAAGAGTGGTTGAAGTGGAGTTAGGAGTAAAGAGCTTCATCTTCATCTTCTTCCTCAAGAGTATCCACCATTGTTGAAGAGAGAAGCTTGAGAGAGATCTCAAGAATCAATTGCTTTGGACCACAAGTAAGTAATGGCCTTCCTTTAGGATTTCCAAGTTATAAATGAGTGGTTAGGCATGATTTTTGGCACAAATGACTCTTGGGAGTTCATTTGGGTGTTTTTATGATTAGGGTTTGAAATTGGAAGATTGGGTTCTCAAGCCAAACTAAGTGAAAGAGGGTTTTTGGCTAATAGCTTCCAAAAAGGCAAGTATAAACCTTGCTTGTAGTTAATATTGATCATTGTAATTATTTATAGAGATTTGCCATGGATCATATGCATTTTTACCTGGATTTTGGGTTTATTATTAATGCTTAATGAAGTGATTAAGGTGGCTAATGAATGATTAATAGTAATGAATGTGATTGGATGATGAATGAGGGGGAACAGGAGGTTCCAATCTCTTATGCAGGTTGTAGAAGTGTATTGGAGAAAATGAGTAGAAGAAGAGTGAATGGTTCAGAATTTTGGAGTGTAGCTCTCAAGTATAAATGCGTTCCCGATTAGTTTTAAGATTAATCATCGGTTAACCAAATCATGAAGAATTCATGGAGTTTTTTTTTATGAGAAGAAAAAGGGGTTCCTTGAATGAACCAAAATAGATATGGCCTAAGCTCCATGGGTGTTAATTAAGGGGACTTGAAATGCACATGCTAAAAATACAAATGTGATGTCCATCGAGAATAACACGTGCATTTGGAAACCAACGGCTACACCCGAATGCTTGTTTAGGATTGAGATAGGATTGAGATGGGATTGAGTAAAACCATGTGAGGTTAATACTATACTTATTGTGTCATTGTGATCAATCTAACGAGATTGATATTGTTGTCATTCCTTTCTTTTGTCATGAAAGGAATCATTGAGTTTAATTGGATCCATAAAAAGGATTTCTCACTGAGTGTATTGACCGTTGAGTCTGGCACTACCTAGCGATTGTATTAGAACTCTAAATGAGTTCAATGATAATGAATGACTAATCCTGCTGCAGCAGATGGATATTGGGGTGTTCCGGAGCTCCGTGGTGATGCTAGTGTCCCTAGCCCGGACACTGGTAAGTCCCACTAAAATTCCGATCATATTTTCGGGTATTGATTGAAGCCTTCCTTTGAGGGGAGATGGTAATGAATAATCCTTCCTTTGAGGGAAGATGAAAATGAATTGAAATGTAATGCAATAAATGCTATGGTAGTTGCCCATTTGGTACATGTATACTGACTCTCATTGTTGTCTCTTAATTGTCATTGTAGGATTGTCTAGTTTTATCTAGTATTGAATTGTTATTAAAGCAATAGGAATGTGTTAATACATTATTGCAAGTATTGTTTATACATTGTTGAACCGTCGTGTTCATTAGTGTTATTGATGGCATTACAGGCCCGATTGCCCCTGCCGGCATTGCAGCGCCCCCGGCGCCAGCGGAGGAGGCCGCTCCGGTTCCTCCAGGAAGTTTGATAGAGTGGAACCGGCGGGAGACCATCTGATTTGGTATCCGAGTGCGTTTGAAACGTTTTGGAGAAATATTTTGATAAACTGTTTATAATTCATTTTGGGAATGTAATTAACATTTGGGAATGTAACTAAGGGTTGTCTGCATAGTATTTTTGTATATGCAGCATTTGTCAAATGTATATTGAAAACAATACGTATAAGGACTTTCTTTTGTATACATGTAAATGATAAGTTGTGATTGTCGAATATATATATTGTTTCCGCAAAAGTTTTATATTTGACAGGTACTTGTGATTGATATCCCTTGTGGATCTCGTTTTAACTTCGGTTAATTCGGGGTTTATGGGAGTAAGTATGGTGATCGCGGCTCGGGTTGGCCGGGTCCTCGGGCCCGGGTCATGACAAATACCCAGGCACTACCTCTGTGGATGTAGTGGGCTAGACAACGAATTCTTCTCCAGATGCAGGATCCATATCTTGTATTTGCAGGGTTCCAGATGTTGCTGTCCTTGAAGTATCTATTCTTGAAACAAGAAGACCAGATGGTGTTCATTGTGCTAGTCTGCCATCCCAGCTTGATCAGGGAGGCATCATTAACTTCAGATATCCTTCTTATGCCAAGACCCCCTTCCATCTTTGGGAGGGTCACTTGAGACCATTTAACGAAATGGAGCTTCAGGGAGGAGACATTACCTGACCAGAGGAAGTTTCTCATCAGGCGCTCCAGATCTTTGCAAATGGAGATTGGAAGGGGAAGGATGGAAGCAGTGTAAGATGGAATGCAAGAGAGGACGTGCTTGATGATAATTAGTCGTCCAGCAAAGAGGAGAGTTCTCGTTTTCCAGGCAGTCAGTCTTGCATTGATGGAGTCTAGAAGGGGAAGGAAGTGAGATCATTTCGGGGAGCCAAAGACAATAGGGAAGCCCAAGTATTTGAGCTGGTCCTGACTTTCCTACAGACCAAGGATGGAGCAGATACGGGCCTTTTTTCTGTTGCCACATTAGCCAATGAAAAGCTGACTCTTACTGAGATTAATGTGTTGGCCATAAAGGATTGGTATAGGTCAAGAAGGTCTTGCAGAGCAAGGACTCCAGAAGTAGTTCCTTTAATAAGAATGATTATGTCATCAGCTTAAAGAAGGTGGCAGCGGGTGTGGGGAACTTTAGAGAGGGGGAGGATGATACCTTGGGAGTGAAGATTATGGAGGTGAAGGCTAAGGATTTCCTCGGCAATAATAAACAAGCATGGGGATAGGGGGTCTCGTTGTCTTAGGCCACAAAAGGAGCTGAGGAATCCTTGGGGAGATCGGTTGATGAAGACAGAGCATTTTGAAGTGCAGACACACTCCTTTATTAGGGAAATCCAGGCTTCTGAGAAGTTGAAAAATCTGAGAGCAGAGAAGAGGAAAGACCAATTGAGTTTGTCAAAGGCTTTGGAGATATCTAGCTTGAGACAGAGAGATCCTTTACTTAGCTTGGAATTGAGTTTTTGAAATAGTTCAAAAGTCAAGGCTGAATGATGGTGAATTGGTCTCCCAGGGATGAAGGCTGCCTGATAAGAGGAGATCAGTTTGAGGAGGAGGGAGGAGAGTCTGGAAGAAAGGATTTTGGAGATAATTTTGTAGGAGAAGTTCAATAGGCAGATTGGCCTAAAGTCTGCGAAGGTAGATGGGGAATTTGATTTTGGATGAGGGCAAGGAAGAGAGCATTGGGTGCTTTAAGGAAGCTTCTTAGTTTGAAAGAAGTGGTGCACTGCATTGATTACTGTTTGACATATGATTTCCCAGGCTAAGGTGAAGAAAGAACCATTGAAGCCATCTGGGCCGGGGGAGCTATTCTTCTTGAGAGCGAAGGCATCTGTTTTTAGCTCAGATTCAGTGGGAATTGAAACAAGGATGGCTTTTTCCGAATTTGAGATCTTGGGGCTGTTGGTCTGGAAGAGAGTGTGGTGATGCCGGCCAGTATGAGGAGTGTAGAGTTTGGAGAAGTATTGTTTAGCTTGAGCTTGGATGATGAGGGGATCATCAGTGGGGCTGCCATTGACAGAAATTTGCTTAATTCTATTGAAGGAACTTCTAGCTTTAGCAGAATGGTGGAAGACTTTTGTATTCATATCTCCCTCCTTTAGCCAGGAAATTTTGGACCTTTGCTTCCAGTGGATTTCCTGAGCTTTGAGGGCTTCATGGAGACTGAGCTTAGCTGCCATGAGATCTTTCCTAAGGGAATCTGAAGGGGAGGCATCGTAGTTTTGTTGACATGTCTAGACTGCAGTTTCAGCTGCAAGAATGTTTTGATGAACCTGACCATAGGTGACCTTGCTCCAGGTTTTCAGAGTCTGTTTGAGAGCCTTGAGTTTTTGGGCCAGGATGAATTGAGGGTTCCCATCTATGGAAGTTTCCCAGCTGGATTTTACAACCTCTAGAAAGGAGGGATGAAGGGGCCATTTGTTTTCAAACTTGAAGGGTGCTTTAGTGGCGGGGTGGGGGGGGGGGGGGGGGGGGTGGGTGGTGTGTTGAAGTGGGTCAGCAAGAGGGGGTTGTGATCAGAGGAAAGTCTAGGAAGGTGATGGACAGTAGGATCTAAGAAATTGGCCAACCAGTGTGAGTTAACTAGAGTTTTATCTAGTCTAGCTACGACATAGGAGAGGCCTTCTCTATTGTTGGACCAGGTGAATTTGTTTCCTGAGAGTAGGGTGTCAGAGAGACCGGCTTGCATCACCACTGATTCGAAGTCTTTGAGAGAGGAGGGGGTGGCCTGACGAAGACTAAGTTTCTTTTGATAAGCAAGAATAGCATTAAAGTCACCTATGACGCACCTAGGATGGGTAGTGGGGGAGGTGTCAATTAGGACTTTCCAGAGATCTTTCCTGTGGGAGTGGATGGTGGAACCATAAACTCCTGTGATGAGGGAACTGGGACCAAAGGAAGGATTAGAGAGTGGCATTGAGAGGTGTTAGGAGGAAGAATTGTAGATAGAGGCAAGAAGGTCTCGGATGATTTGGAGAAACACCATAGGTTAGGAGTACATAAAGAAGGATAGTTAGAGTGGAATGTGCTAAAACCAAAAGTTGATTAGCCTAGGGATTTGGTGGAGGAAAAGGTGGACATTGGTTCAGAGATGAAGATCAGATTAGGATGGTGATTACGGACCAGGTTAGCCAGGGCTCTATTGGTGGGCAGGTTGGTTATTCCCCTATAATTCGAATAAAGGACTTCTAACATGGGTGAAGGGAGGGGGAGGTGCGCTTGCTTCTAGACCTCCTAGTGATGGGGCCAGTGGCAGAGGATGAGCAGGTATGGTTCCCTTTGCCTTTGGGTGGGTGCTTGATAGGATTGGCCAGAGTTTTCTTTGGTGTATTAGCCTGAGGGAGTTCCATTGGAGGGGATTGGGCATTAGTTGTCAAAGGGGGAGGAACAGGAATTGCCCTGGAGTCAGAGGAGGTAGTGCATGAGGTGTCTTGAGGAGGCTCAAAACCTGGGGGAGGAGAAGAGGGGCTATCCTGAGAGAAGATCAGTAGATTTCGGCCATAAATGTTTGGGTTGGAGGCTGTCTCAAGATATGAGTAATTTTCTAGGATGTCAAAGGGATTGGAGGTGTCAATGATAGGTGAGGAGGATTTCTCTAGGATTACAGAGATGACATCATAAGGTAGGGTGTCAAGGGATGGGTAGTGCAGTGGAGGCTTGGGGGAGTTTTGAGAAGGAGTTTTTGCTTTAGTGTAAGGTTTAGCAGATGGGCTGGTTACAACCTGATGGGATTTGGTAATGAGGTGGGGCTTAGGTTGTGAAGAAAGGGAGGTGTGTTGAGGTCAACGTTCACCCTCGCTCCTGAGCGGTCATAATTGTGGTTGAGCCCTCGCCCTCACCATAAAACCATTGTTGTGCCGTTTTCTATCACCAATTGGTTTTGGGATAAGTGGTAGCTCAATGGGGTGTAAGATCCTACAAGTGGTATCAGAGCCTGGTAGGTCGGGTGTTCGAGTCACGGGATACGCGTTTTGCGAGTTGCGCAACAGGAGTTGTGGCGGGTGTGCCGTTGAGGGAGGGATTGTTGAGGTCAACGTTCACCCTCGCTCCTGAGCGGTCATAATTGTGGTTGAGCCCTCGCCCTCACCATAAAACCATTATTGTGCCGTTTCCCATCACCAATTGGTTTTGAGATATGTGGTAGCTCAATGGGATGTAAGATCCTACAAGGTGGATGGGTTGGAGTTGGTGGGAGGATTAGGTTTGGAGGTAGAGGGAGGAGAGGTAGTAGGAGGGTTGTTAGCAGAGGTAGTGGGAGCAGAGGAAGAGAGAGGAGAAGTGGGTTTTGTGTTGTCATGGGATTCCAGAGGGAAGAGACTGGAAGATAGGGGGGTTAGTGGAATTAGGTGCTTCTTGGACGGTGGGTGTGGCAAGAAGGGGTGGGGAGACTAGAAGAGATTGATTCAGATTCAGGGGGAGATCAAGAAGGGATGGAGAGTTTGAAGAAACAGGGACAGATTGGGATATAGGAGATACAAAACTTGTGTTACCTGAAGGAGAATTACCATTTTGGGTTGCCAAAGGGCAAGAGTGTTGGGAGTGTCCAGGTTGGAAGTAGAGGGGCAAGGGCAATGTTCATAAGAAACTACTATTTCTTGCTCTCTTTCTCCTTGTAGGTTTACTAAAATTGATCAGGGTTTAGGTTTGGAAATATCAATGTTAACCAAGATCCTGGCGAAGGTGAGAATCCTTTGGGATAAAGTGATGTTGTCTAGATTGATGGGTTGGCCAATGTAGTTGGCTAATGAGAAGAGGATTCGTTGGCTCCGACAGTGGTAAGGAAGTCCATATAGCCTCACCCAAACTGGAGCAAAAGAGGGCCAGGTCGATTCGTCTTGCCCTGGGGACAAGGGGAGGAAGGAGATTTTCTTCCTGTCAATGGACATAGGAGAGAGGCTAAGGATGTGGGCTTGGTCTGCAGGGGAGTTGAAGCGGAAGATGAAGTTGCCTTTGGTAGTAAGGGAGACCAGACAAGGTCTGGAAAGGGGCCATGATTTTGCCTTCTTTTCCATCCATTCAAGGGAGAGGCGTTTCCCTGCTAATCGACCATTAACAGCAGAGGAGAAGGATTCTTTGCTGGGATAGGAGGGTTTTGAGATAAAGAAGTGGTTAGCAAAAGAGGTGGAAAAATGGGAGAGAGGTTGTTGACGTGGTGTTTTGCTAGGCAAAGGAGGAAAAATGGAGAGATCCAGAGTCTAATATGAGGGTTGGCTGTTGGAGGGTGAAAAATGGACGGGTTGGATAGTCACTGATGAGGCATGGAAAAGATGGGTTGGATTAGGCAATGAGAGATGATGCGCGGGAAAAGTTGGAATTTGGAATTCTGACGATACAGGAGGCTTGTTTTGTGGAAGCTGGGTTAGAAGAGGGGGGCGGTGAGGAGAAGCCTCGAGAAGAGGGGTCTGAACTAGAGGTTGGTTGTAGGAGGGGGGCGATAAGTAGTATTGGGAAGAAACTGGTGGGACATGAAGATTTTGAGTTGGATTAGGTAAAGGGGAATGGTGGGTGGGAACGGTTGGGATTTGAGTTTCTGATGATACCGAAAGCTTAGTGGGAGGTGGAGGGGCTGGCTTTGAAGAGGGGGAAGGCGAGGAGAGGGTTGGAAGAGAGGTTGGGTTAGAAGAGCGGGGAGGTGAGGTTTTGGAGAGGAATGCGGTGGGATTTGCAGGGGGGCGGGATTGCAAGCAGGGGTAGGAGGAGATCTTGTTATTAACCATGCACTTCACTTGGGAACTTATGGATGACCTAGTGTTAAAGGCTCTCACTCCCATCCCACCCACCAGGGATCGATTTAAGTGGGTGGCTTTACCCACCACTGAGCCAAGACAAAAAATAAAATAAAAACTATTCACTTCACTTGACCAATAAAGTAATTATATGAAACAAGTGATTTGACGGGTAGTTGTTGTGACTTTTTAAACGTTAATCATATACATGCTCATCCATCATTGTGTAGACCAAAGTCCTGACCCATGACCCGATTAAGATGTAAAGAAAAAAGAAAAAAAAAAAAGAAAAGAGGATGGGCTTGTAAGTTTACCGACTTATGTGAATATAGGATAGCTGCAAATGCAAGTTTTCCTCCTCTAGGATGCGACTTTACCACTGCAAATGCAACTTTTCATCTGTGTAGACAGTTACAGGCTACACAAGCAATAATAAAGCTGCATGAGTGGATAAATGCCCATATTTTTTTATTTTTTTTGACAAAAACTGTAAGTTATAGGGATTTGTGGTGTTGGTGTCAAATCATGTCCTTAAGCATTTGGAGTTCTAGTGTATTGCTAGAATCCAAATACAAAGCTATTCTTTATTCCTTCTCCAAAGACTCCGCCCTGGAGGTGGGAACAACATGGCCCGCTTTTAGGATGGCCTAGCCATGCCTGGTCCGTGTCGTTCCATGCCCAACTTGGCTAGGGTCGGCCTAGCACGGCTTAGGTCGCGTCATGCCGGTCACACGCTGGCTCACATGCCCATCTTAGTTTTTTATATATTTATTTAAGTATTTTTATATAAATTAAAAGAGACTATATTGTACTTATATTCATTCATATAAAAATATAGTATTTATTTTATATAAAATTCGGGGCTGGGCCCGGCTAGCACTCTTGGTCGTGCCATGACATGCCACGGCTAAGGAACCCCGTCGCCCAGCATTGCCTGTGCCAACACGATCAGCAGGCCGTGTTGGGCCATTGCCAGAAATCCATCCTTGTCTGGCCTAATTTGCACATCCATTCCGCCCCATAACAAGATCAGATGGGATCCATCAGGATCTGTTTTTTGCAATAGGATCCAAATCCATACAAGGTACCTGGCCCATCTCTTGTTTGCATTGAGGTCCCAACTCGGATGACACGACCCGAGCCTGAGATTATGATTAATCAGAGTTAACCCCGACTCGCGTCGCATACTTACTCCCGTGATCTTCAATTCTACAAAATTCACAAGGGATATCAAATACACATTTTGCGGTTTACAATTACATATACATTGCTCATGTATAAAATAAAATTCATTTACACTATGTACAGACATTTACTTGCACATTTAAATACAATGCAAGGAATGAAAAGTGTGAAACGTTTCCAACCAATTTCCAATTTTAAAGTTTTCCTTTCAATTTTCCTTTCATTATCATAATCATATAATATTGCTTCATCTCCACTCAGCTAGTCCTCCTAGAGGAACCGTAACGATCGTCTCCACTGGCGCTGTGGACTCTGAAGGACCAGCATAGGCAGCTGTGCCTGTAATGCCACCAATCACACTGTGAATTTGATAATTCAGCAATGTATAAACAAATACATGATTGAACATGATAATTACACATAAAGTCCGTCTAATTCACTGTTAGACCAATACAAATACAATTCAATTCAGAATCAATGATAATCTTTATTCAGATTTGGCAAATTACAGTAGCATTTCAAATCAAATCATATCTTCCTAAGAAGAAAGGAATCACATCTTCCATACAAAAGTAATCATATATTCTGGGATTTATCAGTGCCCGGGCTAGGGACTATTAACATCACCACGGAGCTCCGGAATAATCCAAATCATCTGCTGCAGCAGGAACAACTCAATGAGCTTAAAGAAATCACTATATAGTGCCAGACTCAAGGACCAATACAATTTAACATTTAATTCCGTTCAATTACAATTTAATGAATTCAATTCAATAAACAATTCTTTTAGAATTCAATTCAAGTTATGATCCATTTCGGATACAATTCAATGTATAATTTCAATTAAGTATTACCAACCATTCATGTGTAATCATTGGTTATTTAATGTACGTGTTATTCTCGATGGACTTCATTTTATAAAATGTGTACATTAAAGTCCCCTTAATTAACACCCATTGAGGCTTAGTTTATAACAAATGAACAATTAATACATTATTGAAACAATAGTCAAAGTTATCGATAATTCTCCTTTTCATTGTCCATTAAGGTTAACAACTCTCCATGACTTTATATTTAGTCTCAAGACTAATTTACAGACCTATTTAAACGCATAGGAAGAGCTTTTGATTCAAATAGAATCACCTCAGTCCGGACTCATTTTTTAGTCATCCGATCGATTGAAAAATGTAGACCATTAGATTCTACATTCCAAGAGCTTTCCATCGATATATGAAACACCAAAATCCGACGTACGGATAAAAAGTTATGGCGATTTGAAAATTTGTCAAATTCAAATATCTGCCAAGAGTTCGAACGTTAAAGCCAAGAGTTCGAACGTTCGAGTGCAGTACGTTCCAAACAAAAAACCAGCAAGGCCAAGAGTTTGAACATTCGAGTGCAGATGTCTCTGAAAAGAACCTGTACAGTTCTGTTTTGCAATGAACTTTTTCCCACCTTTCCTACTCATCTTTAGGTCTTTTCAAAGACTATTTAAACATGATTTGAGTCTTTAATACTCCATAAACAATTTATTCATCATTTATAACCTCATGAAAATTGTTTACAAAACCAAATTAATGAGCAATTACAAGCATATATACATAAGAACTGTTTATACTTGCAATAAAATTTTAGAACCTCCTGTTACCTTCCTCAAACATCATTTCTTATAAGATTAACATTTATATTTATCATGTAATCACTTCAAATACCATTCAAATGATCCACAAATTAAATCATTTCTATACAAATCAAATCAAATCATATCTAATGACAATAAACTCATATCAAGTAGCAATTTAATCACAAGTACTGTTTATACTTGCCTTTAATTAATTTTTAACACAAAAACCCCTTCCTTTCAAGCTCTATGTAACACAAAAATCCACCCAAATTCAAACCTTCTTTGTAACCTAATATCATAAGACAAATTAAAAACATAATTTCTTGAATTGGTTGTGCTAGAAATCATTCACAACACTCAAACTTGAGAAAGAATCCAAATCACTTACTTGTAACTTGAAGAAGGAAAATCTGAGACGTTCCTCAAACTTATACTCCAAGAAAACCAAGCAAAGAGATGAGGAAGACGAAGACAACACAAAATTCCACACAAACTTAGCTTCTCTAAGCACCTTTGATGAGGAGAACTAAGAAGAAACGAAGAAGAAAGAAAACCTGAACTTAGGGTCTTTGAACTCTCTCGAATACTCATATGAATGTTCACAGAGTTCATTTGAAACCTTATAATAGAAGCTTTTTCATTTAAACCCCCACTTTTAAGCTTATTTCTAGTTTGAGTCAAATCAAGGCTCACTTGATTCATTTGAAGTCAAATGAAATCGAGTGTTTTATTAAAATTGACGTACTTGTTGAGATATACATGTTGACATCAAGTTTTACCGTCTTCGGCGAAATATACAAAAATCCGTATTTATGGAAAAGTCTTTAATTACACTAATGTGATTCTAAATCCTACTCAATTAATTCAATCTCTTCCAAATTCATTCCATTATGCTTAATTCATCTATTTGAGACAAATTTGATCCATTTTGCTTATTAATCACATTTAACTCGATTAATCACATTTAATTTATACTAATCTCGATTAATTAGAGTTAATCTTGATTAACTTGGGATGGGGTGTAACACCGGATTGGGCTGGTAATTGCCTGCGGTCCTTTCTCTTTCTCCTCTGTTTTGATTTGCAACAACGGCGGCAGTAACCAATTTCGTCTCCTATCTAATCTCTGCAACACCTTGAGATTGGACATGATCTATTGCTCCTTCCTTATGTGTGACCCATGAACGAAGAAGGGAGCAGATGGGCCCTGTGTTGGCCCAGTGGACCCGGTTTCTCCTTAAAGATTTGCACCAAAAGTGAGAAATTTCACGCACTTTTCTTTATTGTAATTTTCTTGTAAAACAGTGAGTTCTTTGCAGTAGGAAAGATGAGTTGGACAAAACTATATATATTGGCCAAGACCATGCAGGCAATCACCTTAGGCACATCGAAAAGATGGAATGGATGCCAATTGTAATGGGTTCTTTTTTTCATTCATGAAATTAAGCTACTGTTTTACTTTAATTGATAATGCAATTTTAAAATCTTTGATGTTATGATCTATTTTAATTTGTGTTGGGTTTGGGTTGGGTTTAAAGTTATGAATATGTGCACGGCCAGCATGGACCTTACAGCCCGAACACTTAATTCTAGAGCTGCGTTGGGACAAGATTGGCTCGTCGAATACTGAATAAGTAGGGTTTTGGCTGCTATAGTATTGACTCATCCGGAGGCCAGAGCCAGATCCATTTATGTATAAGGTTGAAAATGTTAGCCTGAACTCATAATTCCTACATAGGGTATGGGTTGGGTCAGGAATCACCACCCCTCAATGGAATTATTGGAGTTTAAGACTGTATTTGTCAAAATCGAACTTGTCCCCATGAATGAATTGCTGTTATTTATAATATGAATTTACAGTGATATACACTGATACTATATGTATAAATTTTCCCTCTCACTTGTCGTTTGTTAAGCATCATCAAGTAACCACTACACACAATTGGCAACTGGGGTTGTACAAAAATCATAGATAACACATGGAAATATCATTTCATTATTATGGGGAAACACAGACTTACATTATATTAGGACTTAGGAGAGAGTTCTCCTGACTGGACGACCCCACATACATGCTAGTAAGTAGATGGTTAAAGGACGATGAAGATGAGACCGTGAGGACTGACTGATAGAAGTAAAAGTACTGGCAGATGAAAGCTTCAACATTGTGAGTTGATGGTGAAGCTTCCTCCTTAGACTTGTGGATTGTTCTAGCGACCTCCACCTCCACCTCCACCTCCACCACCACCTCCACCACCTCCACCTCCACCACCACCACCACCTCCACCTCCACCACCACCTCCAGCATTCATAGTTTTGTTATTCGCCTGCGCAGTCAGCCATGAAAGGGTTAGGTACTCGAAATTGAATCCATAAACAGGTGAGACATACATGATGGTAGGAAATTGTCAGAGGAGACAATATAAAACATAGGTGGAGTTCATGTTATCATTGGTCTGGCAATCTACTTATCAAGTTCGCCGTGTAAAGAACCTCTCCACACCCGAATGTTAAAGAGTGTCAATTTTTATTTGCTTATCCGGGTTCGAACTTCGGGTACATCACCTATTCTCACTTGCGTGGGCTATATGATCTTACATCCTATTGAGCTACCACTTATCCCAAAATTAATTGGTGATAGGAAATAGCACAACAATAGTTTTATTGTGAGGGTGAGGGCTCGACCATAATTCTGACCACTCAAGAGTGATGGTGGACATTGACCTCAGCAATGGCTTTCTTGTGGCTTGTGCGAGTTCCTTTCACACTAGAGTTGGCTACCTTCCCGTGCCTGCGGGCTCTCTCTTGGGTTCCGGCCCCCTCAGCTTGGGTACAAAAGAAAAAAAGAAAAAAAGCTCGCCATGCAATAGAAACCAAGTCTAGCCTTTCCCTTTCTTTTTTAACTGGATAGTGAAGATAAGGAGGGGTTGCCTAGTTACTTGGGAACTACCCCACCCGTACTTGGATGACCGGGGATTTGGTCTCTCTCTCCTCGCATGTGCGAGTCTCCTCTCTTCGGATGTGCAAGTCTTTCCTCCCGACGCGTGCATGTGCCCTGTCCTCTCCTCACATCTTTTAGTGCTCTCATTGCCCTCAGCCCCTGAGCTGAGGTATCAAAAATAAAATTTGTTTTCGGCTGTATTTTCTTCTTCTTGTTGTTTTTACATAGAAATAATTAAAATTTGTAGAGACTAAAAACACCCATAGGGCCTACGCCTCCTTATTAGTGTCACTTTAACTTTGCTCTTTACCAAAAAAGAAAATAATTACAACAGAACCTTGGTAGAGAGAATAAGAGAGAATAATACCATCGCAAAGCTACTTAAGTAGAAAAAAAACCTCCAATGTTTACAAAAATACACCCTAAATTTAAAAATTATAGAGACAAAATAATTTCTGAATTCTAAAGAATATCATTCAAATGATCACTTAATTTGCATAATAAATTAAAACCATTCAAATGATCACTTAATTTCTGTTGATTTGAAGATTTTTTTGAGAGAGAGGCAGATAGGATTTCTGCCATTCCTTTGAAGTTGAAGAAAGGGAGGGTGGCTTGATGGGTTTCTTAAGTGGGGGTTGAGTCGTAAGTGCCTAATGGCCCTTGTGGGCCTTTCAGTTTGGGTGGGGGCTGAAGCTCCTAGACCCTTCTATGTCATTATGCCTCCGCCCATGTGCGGGTCTCCTCTCTTCTGATGTGCAACTCTTTCATCCCCATGTGTATGGGTGTCCTCTCCTCACATGTTCAAGCACTCTCATGGCTCTTGCCCCTTAGCTGGGGTATCAAAAATTAAATTTATTTTTCGCCTTGTTTTCTTTTTCGCTGTTACATAGTAATAATCAAAATTTGTGGACATTAATTTTGGAATCCAAAACCAAAAACACCCTTAGGGTCCTAAATGTCATTAACTTTAACTTTGCTCTTTACCAACAAAGGAAAAAAATTGCAAGAGAAGGAGAGAATAATACCATGGCAAAGCTACTTAATTAAGAAGAAATGTTCTTGAAGTTGAATTGAGAAGTTGGACACTGGCCTTGTAGCTCATTTGGTCTCCAAACCAGTTTATATAGATATCAATTCGATGGGTGTCTTCAGAAATTGAAATTGACAACTGAATGCACATTAGAACGGTAGTATCAATTCACAGGGCCTACGCC
Source organism: Camphora micrantha (assembly GCA_003546025.1). Classification (NCBI taxonomy): domain Eukaryota; kingdom Viridiplantae; phylum Streptophyta; class Magnoliopsida; order Laurales; family Lauraceae; genus Camphora; species Camphora micrantha. The sequence continues at coordinate 2,216,298 of QPKB01000005.1, forward strand.
TTATCGCCATAGTGGATATTTCTGATATGAATAAGATGGAGAATAAAGTAAAGAGAATATAATTTCCCCATCACATTCATGGTTGAATGTTCTGCATCTCACTAGCACGCCCATGGATAAGTTCACAGATTTTTTTGATAAATAGTATTATTCATTGTCAGTAGGCCAACCTAAAAAAAAAAAAAAAACTAAGAAATTTTTTCAGAAAATGGAAAATATTTGAAAAAAAACGATACTCCACAACCATGAAAAGGAATATAAAATGAAAAATGAGAAAAAAAAAGAAGAAAGGAGTTCTCTAGGACAACAGAGAATAAGAGAGAACTTGTCTTAGGAATAAGGGTTGAAAATGGTAAATTTGTCATGAAAATATATGACGTTGCATATTAAGGACCTCTCACTAAAATATTTCCAACTGTTTGGACTATAGACATTAGAGAAAAAGTTATTGCAGTGCTTGATGCCTAATTAGTTAGAAGACCTGCTGCTTTACATTCTCTACACACCTACCTAATGTCAAATGGGCGGGCCAACCGTTGGACGGGGCTGGCGGGCTGATCCAGCCGGGCCTGGCTGGCCTCGGGTGCTAGCCCACTAGCCAGACGGGCCCAGGCTCTTTGGACACGGGCCGTGTCGGGCCACGGCCCGTTGACTGGCGGTTCGGCCCGGCCCATTTGACATCCCTACATTGAAGCATATAGTCGTATATTACCCTTATCACATTTTCATTTGTCCTTTTGAAGTGGTTTGACTCGGCTGTCCAAATGCTCCTAGCCACCTGGCAATGCAATTGTGATGAAGCCTACCATGGTCTATTGCTAAAATTGGGGACATATAGCTTTTTTGTTTTTAATTCAAAATTAGGGACCGCGACTTGTCCAAATCCACAAATCTCAAAATATAGAATGTATTGATTTTAACTAAATCTTTAGGTTAATTTAAATAAATGTTTCTGGACAAAATAACAAAAAATATCAAGACCAAAATAAAAGACCGATTTATTTTGAATTGTAGCCATGTTTCTTAATTATTAGGAGTATTCCTATCAACGACAGTCTAGACTTTCCTTGGATTTGAAATCCCAGGGTGATTCTCAGTTTCCCATCCATCTTCACTTATTCGAAAAGAGATTATTTCACGGTAACTTACGCAAATGATTTGTGAGACCCCAGAATACGAGGGATTTGTGGTTGTTGATTAGGCAAGCATTGAATTCTGGGGATGACATAAGCACAATATTGGATGTGGATAAGTGCACTGATTGCCAGCCAATCTGTATGAGTAATTAGGTCCGCATCTCAGTAATGGATTTTGGTCCACTTACACGCTTTGCACGAGTCCAGATTCTCGCCTTTCCAGCTACCGCTTTTTACATGAGCCATGAGAATTAGAGATATTGGATGAGTAGTGGATGGATAAGGCGTGCATATGTGGCGGCAAATTGTAATCCCCAGCGTCGGGTCGTTGACAATATTGAATTCTAATAATGGAGATGGTACTGTCGTCCTTCAACATGTGTAACGTGCCGGCATTTATTTCCAACTACAGTCCAGACTCAAGGAAACTGATGCAGAGGCCCACTTTGCCTTGTCAGTTTCCCCTCCAGTCACAAGTAGTAGTTAACAAATTTTAATTGTGGATGGCGATGCATGCTCTTCCGCATGGCCGTGGCCTTGGTCGTCCACACCCAATTCAATTTGACACGGGTGCACCAAAATATCGGTCCATTCGTAATATCGATCCGATCCCCTCCTTTTGTATAAATTATAGGGGATATATATAAAAAACTGCAATTACCTTTGGTATAATAGTATACTTAGCATGAGAATGTTCACCTATAACTAAAAAATATATTTATTGATTTATTAAGAAAAACTCAAATGACACAAAATCAATTCTTAAATAGGAATAGAAATGAAGTTCTTGCATAAAAGTGAAAAAGTGCGAAGAAGAGGTGTTATATGAAGTGGAGGAAACATGTTGTTATATGTTTGAAGTGGAGAGTAGTTACATATTATAAGTGGGGAGTTATAAATCTCGGTCAAAATCATAAGTCATGGTCAGAATCACTTCAAAAACCCTTCAGCTTAATATAATATAATGCGACACCTTAATGAGAAAATAAGTATGTCCAAGTCCATCTCTTAAGACAAAGTTGGCCCGGCGATTGACAAGTTTAATTCTTAAGACAAAGCTGGCCCGGCAATTAACAAGTTTAATTTTTCGGCTTCCGCCTTGGGCCAAAGTCTTCTGTACTCGAAGTAATATAAAAAATAGGGGATTTGACCGTACGGGTTAGAAAATACTTTGTATTCCTTAAAATGGTGTTGACTAAAAAGTTGTCCCAAATATGGGGATCGTACAAAGAGCCTCCTTTTTTTCTTTTTTTTTTTTCTAATTTTACCCTTTTTGTGTGATATCACAGATATTTGTGATATCGCAGAAACTTGAATGGTCATTTATATCACTGCTCGTTTTCCCTCCCATTTTTCCTTCGTTCCTAGCAGAAATCATGTCGTTTTCCCTCATTGTTTTTCTGTGGCTGTCTCCATCGTTAGAGGGAGGTTCTCAAGAGCATCAAGCGATCGCTCTTTCGTTTCTTCAAAAGCATATGAAGGTTTCTTTACTACTCATCTTCCTTTTCTCTTCCATTTGTTTACTTCTTTGCTGTAATGAATTTAGCTTGAACAAGGGATAGATCCATGATGTCAATAATTTGTGGGATTTTGTTGTTTATGTGCCCTTGTTGGGAACTACTTCTCATGAAACCATCTTTATGTGATGGGATGAGGAAATCAAGAGTTGCATTCCATTCACCTCTGTGCCAAAAATAAGAAAGAAAAAAAAAAAACATGGTTTTTTTTATTGTCTTCTTGTTTGTTCTTTTGTTTTTGTCATATTTTATTTTGATAAACAAAAAACAGACTCAAACAAAGTTTCCTAAATACTTGGTCTAACAAGTTTTATTCTAAACTCCTAACACCCTCCCTTAAATTGAATGTACTTCTGGCAATCAGTTTAGAGATAAAACATCAGTCACCTTCCCTCAAACTGTATTATCCATTGAACACTCTCCAAGTAACTGCCGCAATGTCACGAAAATGGACAGTTTGAGAGGCTTGGTCAAAATATCTGCAAGCTGATTCTCACTTTTGTAGTAGATTAGATAAATGGTTCCATCCTTTGAAAGACCACGTAGAAAATGATACCGTTCATCAATGTGTTTACTTATTCCGTGTAGAACATGATTTTTTGAGAGTTTGATTGTTGAACTATTATCACAGTAGACTGGAGTGGAACCTTGTTGGGGACAATGTAGTTCTTCAAGGAGTCTCCTCAACCAGATAGCTTGACAATCACAGGATGCGGCAACAACAAATTTAGCTTCAGTAGTGGATAGAGTAACAATTTGTTGCTTCTTGGATGACGAAGAGACCAGTCCTGATCCTGTTGACTATAATTCACCAGATATAACATCTGGTGGATGAGATAAGCTTGTGGAAATGGAATGTGGTGGTCGTGGTTCACTACTTTCTTTTTCCTCAATATCAAAATTCACAGGAATTTGCTGCCCTGAACTATTACTTGAACTATTAACAGTCCATGTCTTTTCTTCATCAAAAATAACATCTCAACTAATGATGAGCTTCTTGGTGATGGGATTATATAATTTGTAGGCCTTTGAATTCTCACTAATCCCTAGCAAAATACACTTTTCTCCTTTATTATCAAGTTTCTTCCTTTATGTGTGTCTCATATATATATATATATATATTTTGTGTGTGCGCGTGTGAGTTATAACATATATGTGGCAAACTCCAATTCTATCAGAAACGTCTTAGAATGCTACTCATCAATTTTCTGACATTTGATCCAATTTTGAACTTCTTTGTTATTCCAGAATGTCCGAAAATGAAATATGTTTGATATTGCACTTTAATGGGGATTTGGATATTGATCATCTAAATCCGGTATACATGGGTGGTGAGCAGAGAATCATATTCGTGGATAACAACAGAAGTTATAATGCAGTAGTTGAATAAATAATTACAAAGACGAATTGGGATGAAGAAGATGAGTATCCACTGATACGATACATGTATCATATCAATCGTATATTCACATTGGTCGATCTAAAAAGCGATGGAGATATGCGGAGTATGCTCAGATTAAACTGTGAACGAACTGTCCCCATATTGGTGTATCTCTATAGAAGTTCAGAAATTTTAGAAAGAACTAAGAAGCCCACTACATGGTACGCATTAATTTTTTTTATACATTTTTCTTAATGAATTCTAAATTTCTTCATATTCATGAACTTCTTCATATTGTTTATTTTGAAGTTGTTCAAGTCGCATATCTTCGAGGGCATGCACAAGCTTGCAGAATATTTACGGAAGTTGACAACGAAAGAGTTGCCCTTGAAGCAACAGTTTGTTCCCATAGGTATGCTATGGCTAACACCATTGAAATCTATTTTATTTCGAAATAATTTTATAGAGGAAGGCAATCTTATTGCTCAACTAATTATGCAGGAATAATCTTCCAGCGACGCCATCAATTCAGATAGATTCGAATAGATCATCATCATTTGATGATCATCAAAATGAAACCACACGCATAAATGGTGATGGAGCACAAACATTTTCTTATGGTGATGGCCTTGACTCAATTTTTCAATAAGATTGTCATAGTGATCCATTTAACTAAATTGGCTTGAATATGAATATCATCTTCCTCAACAACCAGAGATAACTTTTGATCAACAAGAGATTATTGGAGAGCCATGTAATGCAACTCTAAATTTGAATCTAGTAGACACATTGGTACCTGATTCCCTTGTTCTGGAAGATAATCAGAATATTAACTGCATGCATAAGAGGTGGAAGGGAAAAAAATTTTCAAACTGCGATTCCTTTAGAGAAGCACTTGCAAAAGCTGCAGTGTATGATAATTTTGCAATGAAATGCTTAAAAACATCTCCAACATAAGTTACAACATGGTGCAGTGAAAGTAGCTGTCCTTGGCGTATCCATGCTACACTTGTTAACTCTGGCCCAGAATTTCAAGTTAGGACATATAATGGTGCTCATACTTGTTCGAAGCCAATGATGGGGCTTGGACATGGGGAAGCAACATCTAGATTCATTGCAAGGTAGATCATAGACAGACTACGTATCCATGAGTCATATACACCCAAAGAGATTATAACTGACTTTTCAAAGGAGTTTGGGGGTTCAACTTAGCTACAAGAAGGCATGGAAGGCGAGAGAGATAGCATTTGATGAGATACGTGAAAGTCCGGGATCCTAACCCTAGAGGGGGGGGTGAATATGGTGATCTACACTTTATGACTAATCAAGGCCAATTTTAACTTTAATGAAAACAACTAGTCACAAATGATGAT
>QPKB01000005.1:2221804-2231809 GCA_003546025.1 Camphora micrantha
CTTAGGTGAGTCCTTGTTCCTTTCTAAAAGGCAGCAATATATAACGTTCATGTTTTACTATAGCGGCTCACGTTAATAATGATGATCAAATGTGAAAAATATATTGAGCATCAAAGAATTTTTTTTTATCAAAATAGAATCAAAGAAAATGGGAAATGAATCTTTTATAGTAGTAGGGCCTAGATGGGCCTTGCTGGACCACACGAGCTGTGCCTGAGGCCTGACCATGCTGCATGCCAGCACGTTGCGTAGAAATTATTTCATCAATGTTGGCCCATATCTCAAAGATAATTCAGGGAGGGCATATCTAATAAAAATCTAGGTGGCTTAAATTAAAATAAATTATTTTCACGCAGTGCAAAAAAATTGTACTTGATGAAAAGTCTACCAGCATTAAATATGGAAAATAATCAATACTATAAAATACAGAAGGTGTTTTTTTCATATAAGAAAACACAATTAACTGATATTTACAGAATATAAATCTTTCATTTTTTTTAAAGAAAAAGATCTTGCATGTTTGGTAACTCAAAAAATTGAAGAAAAGATTTCTGTTTCATTCAAAGAAGCCCTCACTCTTTGTATTAAGCATGCGAGCTATTTTTTTTCTTTTTTTGTATAAAAGTAGTATGTTAAGAAAGAGAAGAAGAAAACATAGTTACAGAATATAGAAACCTCCACAAAGGAGGCAGAAGAAAGAAAGGAGGCCACCAAGAATAGGGGCCTACAAACCTACAGACAAAAGAAAAAAAACAATCATTAGAGGTGAGGAATACACAGGAGATCTCAAAAAATTGTGGAGGAGTTGAGATGCCGGCTGCAAATCGGCTTCGAAGTCTTCTTCATGGAGTGGAAGAGGTCAACAAGAAGATGGGCTGAGATTTGATTGAGAGTATAGAAAGCTGATTTTCAAAAATTGTTTGTATCCATGGCTTTCCGAGTGTATATAGCGCTGAAGGAAGATTGATGCGATGGATTTCTTGATTGACTGTGTAGTGTCCAGTAGAGAGGGATTCTCCCAATTGAGGGAGCAGCGTAGGATGAGGGTTGCTGGCGCAGGTGCTGAGAGCATTCAATCCAGAGGGATTATAGAGATTGGGTAGAGAAGAAGGATCATTGACAGAGCTTCCGTTATGAATAGCTGGCAGCATTTAAGGCTAGGGAGAAACGAGGTGCTGTAAGGATGAGAAGCAGTGGGAGTTCGAATGAGCATAGCGCAATCAAAGCAACTTACTACTGGGAAGGGGATACTGTTCCAGATAGAGAGGGCCATTGGAGAATGTTGCCCCCTTGTTCTGATAGCATTCAAGCTCCACGGCAGGGATATCTGCCACTAGAAGCCCCCTTCCAGTAATAATTGGTCTCCTGGCAGAAGGACTAGGGGATAACGAGAGGTAGCCGAGTAGAGAAGGTTTGGATTGCAGTGGCAGAGATGAAGGTATGTTGCTAAGCGCCTGAGTGGAACAAGGAGCAAGCTTCGGTATGTAGGAAAATTGCTGGTCAGAAAGATTGCAGAGAAAGGTTTGTCTCCAAAGTGTCATGCATAGTGTTGGATGTCCCTACCATTGCCAATATCATAGGCACTACCTTGTGGAATGTAGTTAGGCATAGACGACGAATTCTTCTCCAAGATGCAAGATAATATCTTGCACTTCCGAGGTCCGGATGTTGCTATCTTTGGAAGTTACTATTATTGAACTAAAAGACTAGATGGTGTTCATGTGCTAGCCTGCCAACCCGCTTGATCACGGAGCAATCATTAAACTTCATATATACCTGCCTTCTCATGCAAAGACCCCTTCCATCTTGGAGGGTCACTTGAGATCATTTAACGAAGTGGAGCTTCAGGAGGAGGCATTACCTGACCGAAGTTTTCTCATTAGGCGCTCCACATCTTTGCAAATGGAGATTGGAAGGGGAAGGATGGGAAGCAGTGTAAGATGAATGCAGAGAGGACATGCTGATGAGAATCAGTCGTCCAGCAAAGAGAGAGTTCTAGCTTTCAGGCAGTCATTCTTATTGATGGAGTCCAGAAGGGGAAGGAGTGAGATCGTTTTTCGGAAGCAAAGACAATAGGAAGCCCAGGTATTTGAGTTTGGTCTGACTTTCCTGCAGACAAGGATGGAGCAGATACGGGCCTTTTTCTATTGCCACAGTTAGCCCATGAAAAGCTGATCTTACTGAGATTAATGTGTTGGGCATAAAGGATTGGTATAGGTCAGAAGGTCTTCGAGCAAGGACTCCCAGAAGTGTTCCTTTCATAAGAATGATTATGTCATCAGCATAAGGAGGTGAGGGGTGTGGAGGAACTTTAGAGAGGGAGGATGATACCTTGGGAGTGAGATTATGGAGGTGAAGACCTAAGGATTCCTCGGCAATATAAAACAAGTATGAGGATAGGGGGTCTCCTTGTCTTAGGCCATAAGAGGGCTGAGAATCCTTGGGAATTGGTTGATCAAGGACAGAGCATCTCGAAGTGCAGACACAGACACACTCCAGGCTTCTAGAAGAAGTTGAAAAATTGAGAACAGAGAAAGGAGAAGACCAATGATTGAGTTTGACAAAGCTTTGGAAGATATCTAGCTTGAGACAGGCAGAATCCTTTCACTTAGCTTGGATTGAGGTTTTGAAATAGTTCGAGAGTAAGGCTGAATGATGCGAATTGGTCTCCCAGGGATGAAGGTTGCTGATAAAGGAGATCAGTTTGGGGAGGAGGGAGGAGAGTCTGGAGAAAGATTTTGAGATATTTTGTAGGAAAGTTTCAATAGGGCTGATTGGCTAAAGTCTACGAAGGTAGATGGGGAATTTGAGTTGGAATGAAGGGCAAGGAGAAAGCATTTGGAATGCTGTAAGAAGTTTCTAGCTTGGAAGAAGTGCTACACTCAAATGCTTTGGATTACTGATATGACCTATGATATCCCAAGCTGAGGTGAGAAAGAAGCCATTGAAGCCATCTGGCCTAGGGAGCTATTCTTCTTGAGAGCGAAGACAGTTGTTTTTTATCTCAGATTCAAGGGAAATTGAAATAAGGATGGAATTTTTCGAATATAAGATCTTGGGCTGTGGTTCTGGAAGAGAGTGTGGTAAAGCTGGCCAGTATGAGAGTGTAGAGTTTGGAGAAGTATTGCTCAGCTGAGCTTGGATGATGAGGGGATCATTAGTGGGGTTGCATTGACAGAATTGCCTTAATTCTATTGAAGGAACTTCTAGCTTTAGCAGATTGGATGGAAGAATTTTGTACTGATATCTCCTCCTTTAGCCCGGAAATTCTGGAGACCTTTGCTTCCATGGAATTCCTGACTTTTGAGGGGCTCATGGAGACTGAGCTTTAGCTGCCATGAGATCTTTCCTAAAGGGAATCTGAAGGGGAGGTATCGTAGTTTTGTGACATGTCAAGACCACCAATTTCAGCTGCAAGGATGTTTTGATGAAATTGACTCATAGGGGATTGCTCCAGGTTTTCAGAGTCTGTTTGAGAGCTTGAGTTTTTTTGGCAGAATGAATTAAGGGTTCCCTCTATAGGAAGTTCCCAGCTGGATTTTACAACCTCTAAAAAAGAGGATGAAGAAGCCATTTGTTTTTCAAATTTTGAAGGTGCTTTAGTGTAGGGGGGTTGAAGTGGTCAACAAGAGGGTGCTGTGATCAGAGGAACTCCTAGGAAGGTGAATGGACAGTAGGAATCTGAAAATTGGCCAACCCAGTGTGAGTTAAAATTAGAGCTCTATCTAGTCTAGTCGCGACATAGGAGAGGCTTCTCATTGTTGAACCAGGTGAATTTATCTTCCAGAGGAATATGGGTCCATGTCCGGACCTGAAGGCCTTGATAAACCAGTCCTTAATTGGGGGGACACAGCACGACGGGCCAGAAAAATCACCCGCACGCACTATTATTATTTCCACAGGATCCCGACGGTGAGGATTCCAAGCGATCCCATCACACCAATGAATCAATTTCACATCAAAATAAAAATCACATGTGACATAAGATAAGTACACAAGTTTAGTACAAAGAGAAATTTATATATAGGAGAGTAGCCAAAGTTAAGATTAAAGTTGTAAGGATCACAAAAGTATATTTAAAGTTTTACAATCCCAACAAGGCCAACAGAGGCATAAACAAAGTTCCCAAAAATAAAAGTCACTCCCCAAAGATGTTATCGAAGCTCCAGACACCAAACATGACGTCTGCATGATATCATTTGGCTACCACTCATGCCTCCACCTGAGGCCTCTTACTACCTCAACCGAGCACTCCGCCTCAAAGGCTGCGGGTCCGACATTCTGACACCAAACAAAAAAGAGTATCAGACACGATGGTCTGGTAGGTGAATAATACAGACAAGATATACAAGTTTTGTAAATACCATGTTTAAAATCATAAAAATGCAATTGAAACGAAACATATGTGAAGAGTAAATCAATGAGCTATTTCTGTACAATAAGAGAATTTCATAATTTAAATATTTCAAACTAACTGACAAATAATCAAAATATTGGCAAACCACATTTAGCTATATTCTCCCATTACCGAAGTAACAAGAGCACACAAACAAAATAACCGTTGCCATACGAGATGCTGGAACAACAGACAAAAACGTTGCCACTACTCGTGGGACCGGAAAAAACAGAACCGTTGCATGGCCGGAGCAAACAAACAGAATCCCAATTGCAGTTGCAAATAATTTCGAAGATAAGCCTGGTGATTAGCCCCAACTAGGTGACATAAATTTTGGTCTGGTGCCTTTCTAAAACCTGAATCGAAATAAATCAAATCATAACATACATTTCAAATTGATAGAAGAACTACTCCAAACAAATACAAACGAACATAATTAAACAATTCAAATGAGTAGTTTTTACGATAATTTCAAACGTTACGGAACGCATCAATTCTGTTTCAAAGATTTATAAGATTTATAACTAACTCGTTAATATGAAATGAGGTGGTTACATAGTGGTGATTGATCTCCCGAAGATTTCTCATTATACATTAAGATTACAGAATAGCGTCAGTCTATGAACATAGTCTGGTGCCTCCTGAAGATCTCCGATGTCTAAGACACAAAAAGCATAGTGCGGTTTATCTAATTTCTCATTGGTATCGTAGGAGAACATGGTTCGAATGTCTTTTTCGCTTCTATGCAGCCTTATAAAAAAACGGTACTCTACAATTGATTACCATCAGGGCACAGGAAAAACACCCTGAACTGTGCTCAGGTTCGCTCGAACAGATGAGGTTCGCTCGAGCGGAATCTCCTAGAGCTTCCTTCGCTCGAGTGAACAAAACATTCGCTCGAGCGGATGAGCCTCTGTCTCTCAAATTCGTCAGACAGTACTAGGTTAGCTCAAGCGGATACCTGCTCACTCGAGCGGCCATTCCAGAAACTCATTCACTCAAGCTGACACCTAGTTCTCTTGAACGGATGGGTTTCTGCAATGTTTTTCAATCAGACAGTGTCGCTTGAGCGAACAGCTCACTGGCTGTTTCACCCAGTGCAAAATTTTTGAATTCTGATATCCACTCTCTATTTTCACTCCAACCATTTCTAACTCCATTCCAAACACATTCTCCACAACCAATATCTTCCATTCAACCATCATATCATCATTCATTCCAATCCCAAACCATACATTTTATAAATCAAAATTTTCAAAGTTCAACATAAATAGAAATGCAGGAATTCAAAGCCTCATAATTTCATAAAAATTTCCCCCGCTACTGTATCCCTCAAATCCTGCAGGAAACTAATTATACACAGCCATAAACAATTCTGAAACACACCTGATATAGTCAATTGAAATCAACAAAAAAAAAATGCAACATTCCAGTCATAACTTTTGAGAAAAACATAGTGGCAGATTTGCATGCATTTCTAGAGCTGTTTATTCAGTTGCCTCAAATCAAGATGGGTCTCAAATGCACTCTAAAAACGTCTCTAATTCCCAGCCAACTCCCAGCTACAGAAAACCCCATGAAAAAGATACAAAACCCACCAAATTTGAAAATTAGAATGAGCTCTCAAAGAACCCCTTTGCATGCATGATAAAACAAATTCTAAAGGGTCTAGAAAACCCCAAAATTTCAAGAGGAAGCGATTGCTGACCTTTAGGAGTTCTAACCAAGAAGATGGGCTTGAAGAAAAGAGTGATTTCAGCAGAAAACCTTCCAAAACAGTGTCTTTGTGAAGCTCAAGAAATGGGGAAGATGAGGGTGAAATCAGAATTTCACTTTGGGCTTGATTCCATGGACATGTAGATGAGAGAAGGAGGGAGAGAAAGAGTCTTCCTCAGGTTGTTGCAGGAAAATGAAGAAGAGAAGGAGGTTCAATGTGACTTGGGTTTTAGAAGAGTGAGTTGTGGGCCTCAATGGCCCTAAAACTTCAAGGGCTTAAAACTCCTATTTGTGGGTTCCAAATGAAGTCGAAGAAGAAGACAAAGTTGATCGTCGAAAAATCTAGTTTTCAAAAAGAATATTTTTCTCATGATTTTCAAATTTCGAAATTTATGCACATATTTGGTGTAAAAAGACGAATTTGCCTCCTTTTCTCGAATAACGCGATTTCTGTGGTTCAAATATAAAACGGAACGAATATGCAATTGCTGGGATCAAAATAACAAATTCAAAAAATATCAAAATCCAAATTTTTTCAAAAATCAAATAAATCAAATTCCTACACTAACCACGAGTCACACGGGCCACCCGGGCCCGATCAAACCAGACTCAATGCGCTCAAAATTCCCTAAAGTTATTCAAAATTCTAATCTAACTAAAAATCCAAGCTAATTGTCCCCTAATCCTGCTTAGAAACTAATCACTGCTAAAATAATAATAAAATATACTAAACCTAGGTCGGGGCCTGACACAGGGTGTCAGAGAGTCCGGCTTGCATCACCACTGATTGGAAGTCTTTGAGAGAGGAGGGAGTGGCATGGCGAAGACTGAGTTTCTCATGATGAGCAAGAATTAGCATTAAAGTCTCCTATGACGCACCAAGGAAGGGTAGTGGGGGAGGTGTCAATTAGGACTTTCCAGAGATCTTTCCCTATGGGAGTGGATGGTGGAACCATAAACTCCTGTGATGAGGGAACTGGGACCAGAGGAAGGATTAGAGAGTATCATTGAGAGGTGTTGGGAGGAAGAATTGTAGACAGAGGCAAGAAGGTGATGGGATGATTTTGGAGAAACACCATAAGTTAGGAGTAGATAAAGAAGGATAGTTAGAGTGGAATGTGTCAAAACACAAAAGTGGATAAGCCTAGGGATTTTTGTGGAGGAAAAGGTGGACATTGGTTCAGAGATGAAGATCAGATCAGGATGGTGATTACTGACCACGTTAGCCAGGGCTCTAATGATTGGGTTGGGGTGGGGTGGTTTGGTTATTCCCCTAAAATTCCAATAAAAGGACTTTTAACATGGGTGAAGGGAGGGGGAGGTGAGCTTGCTTCTAGACCTCCTAGTGATCGGGCCAGTGGCAGAGGATGAGTAGGTATGGTTCCCTTTGCCTTTGGGTGGATGCTTGATAGGATTGGCCAGAGTTTTCTTTGGTGTATTAGCCTGAGTTCGTTGGAGGGATTGGGCATTAGTTGTCAGAGGAGGAAGAACAGGAATTGCCCTGGAGTCAGAGGAGGTAGAGCAGGAGGTGTCTTGAGGAGGCTCAAAACCTGGGGGAGGAGAAGAGGGCTTCTCCTGAGAGAAAGATTAGTAGATTTCGGCCATAAAATGTTTGGGTTGGAGGCTGGGTCATGATTTGAGTAAATTTCTAGGATGTCAAAGGGATTGGAGGTGTCAATGGTAGGTGAGGAGGATTTCTCTAGGATTACAGAGATGACATCATAAGGTACGGTGTCAAGGGAGGCGTAGTCCGGTGGAGGCTTTGGGGAGGTTTGAGAAGAAGTTTTTTCTTTAGTGTAAAGTTTAGCAGATGGGCTGGTTACAACTTGATGGGATTGGTAATGAGGTGGGGCTTAGGTTGTGAAGAAAGGGAGGTGGATGGGTTGGAGTTGGTGGGAGGATGGGTATGGAGGTAGAGGGAGGAGAGTAGTAGGAGGGTTGTTTAGAAGAGGTAGTGGGAGCAGAGGAAGAGAGAGGAGAAGTGTGGGCTCTGTGTTGGCATGGGATTCCGAGGGAGGAGACTGGAAGATAGGGGGTAGATGGAATTAGGTGCTTGTTGGAAGGTGGGTGTGGCAAGAAGGGGTGGGGAGACTAGAAGAGATTGATTCAGATTCGGGGGGAGATCAAGAAGGGATTGAGAGTTTGAAGAAACAGGGACAGACTAGGATTGAGGAGGTACAGAACTTGTGTTACCTGAAGGAGAATTACCATTTTGGGTTGCCAAAGGGCAAGAGTGATGGGAGTGTCCAGGTTGGAAGCAGAGGGGCAAGGGTAGTGTTCATAAGAAACTGTTATTTCTACTTCTCTTTCTCCTTGCAGGTTCACTAAAATGGATTGGGGTTAAGGTTTGGAAATATCAATGTTAACCAAAGATCCTGGCGAAGGTAAGAATCCTTCGAATAAAGTGATGTTGTCTAGCTTGATGGGTTGGACAATGGAGTTGGCTAAATGAGAAGAGGATGTGTTGGCTCCAATAGTGGATAAGGGAGTCCATATAGCCCTCACCCAACTGGAGCAAAAGAGGGCCAGGTCGATTCGTCTTGCCCTAGGGACCAGGGTAGGAAGAAGATTTTTCTTCCTGTCAATGGACATAGGAGAGAGGCTAAGGATGTGGGCTTTGTCTGCAAGGGAGTTGAAGCGGAAGATGAAGTTGCCTTTGGTAGTAAAGGAGACTAGACAAGGTTTGGAAAGAGGCAGGATTTTGCCTTATCTTCCATCCATTCAAGGGAGGGGCGTTTCCCTACTAATCGACCAATAACAGCAAAGGAGAAGGATTCTTTGGCTAGAAGATAGCATAGATTGGGGGGATGGTTAGGGATGGTCTGCCATTTTCACAGGTGATAGGGGGTAGTTGGGAATTGGATAGGAGGGTTTTGAGGTAGAGAAGAGGTTAGCAAAGAGGTGGAGAACTGGGAGAGAGGTTGCCGAGGTGGTGTTTTGTAAGCAAAGGAGGAAAAGCAGCAAGATCCAGATCTGATTCCGAGGGATGGCTGTTGGAGGGTGAGAATGGACGGGTTGGGGGTAGTCACTGATGAGGCATGGAAAAGATGGGTTTGGATTAGGCAATGAGAGAATGGCGGAAAAGTTGGAATTTAAAATTTTGAGATTACAGGAGCTTGTTTTGTGGAGGCTGGGTTAGAAGAGGGGGGAGGTGAGAAGAAGCCTGGAGAAGAGAGGGTCTGAGGAGGTTGTTGTAGGAGGGGGTGATAGGTAGTATTGGGAAGAAACTAGTGGGACATGGATTTTGAGCTGGTTTAGGTAAAGAGGAATGGTGGGTAGGAACAATTGGATTTGAGTTTTCTGATGATACTGGGAAGCTTAGTGGAGTGGAGGAGGGCTGGTTTTTGAAGAGGGTGGAAGGTGAGGAGGGGTTGGAATTAGAGGTTTGGGTTAGAAGAGGGGGAGGTGAGGTTTTAGAGAGGAAAGGGGGTGGCATTTGCGGGGGGGGGGGGGGGGGGGGGGGGGGGGGGGGGGGGGGGGGGGGGGGGGGGGGGGGGGTGTGTGTGTGTGAGGGATTGCAAGCAGGGGTAGGAGGAGATCTTGTTATTAACCATGCACTTCACTTGGGAACTTATGGATGATCTAGTGCTAAAGGCTCTCACTCCCATCCCACCCACCAAGGATCGATCCAAGTGGGTGGCTTTACCCACCACTGAGCCAAACCAAAAAATAAAATAAAAACCATTCACTTCACTTGACCGGTAAAGTAATTATACGAAACAAGTGATTTGACGGGTAGTTGTTGTGACTTTTTAAACGTTAATCATATACATGCTCATCCATCATTGTGTAGACCAAAGTCCTACCCATGACCCGACCAAGATGTAAAAGAAAAAAAAAAAAAAAAAAAGAGGATGGGCTTTAAGTTTACCGACTTATGTGTGAATAGGATA
>QPKB01000005.1:2232739-2248061 GCA_003546025.1 Camphora micrantha
CCAGAGAGGATACCCAAACAAAACTAAATAAAATCTGAAACTCAAGGCAAAGACCATCCCTACCTGCCCTCTTCCAAACCAACGTGAAATGCAAATGAAAAACAATAACTCAAAAACCAAAGCAAGTTTGTTAAAACCTGCAAACACCATTGTAGCACCTCATGTGAAGCAAAATGGGAGAGAAGAAAGACAAATGCATATTGCATTTCCTGTTGTAGACAGGGACACCAATAGAGCAGGAAAGAAGGGACTCACAAAATAGAGATGAGAAATGTTGCTGGAAGGTTGAAGACAATAGCCTCCTTTGCGATATTGAGATGGAATCGATCAAGAAGCTTGGTCTCACAGTAGATAGACTAAGGAAGATCGGTTTTTTGTTTGTAACAGTGTTAGGGTGAAAGGGTGAAAGAAGCTTCGAATGAGTTTTTACAATGGTAGGTTTAATCTTTTACCTAGGCACAAAACTGGAAAAAAAGATGGGGCCGCACTGTACAATACCCATATTTAGTATAACTTTTTAGTCAAATCGGATTTTTGTTTGTAACAGTGTTAGGGTGAAAGGGTGAAAGAAGCTTCGAATGAGTTTTTACAATGGTAGGTTTAATCTTTTACCTAGGCACAAAACTGGAAAAAAAGATGGGGCCGCACTGTACAATACCCATATTTAGTATAACTTTTTAGTCAACACTGTTTTAGGGAATACAGGGTATTTTCTAACCTGTACGATCAAATCCCCTAAAAAATATTACAGGATAGTGGACTCAAAGCCTTTCCATATCAAATGTACGTGTTTGTCACCACCACTTGGAATTATGTGAAAAAAAGCCTTGTTTCATTTTTATAAAGTAAACTTGGGCTAAACCCGGGCATCCTCATTTTCAGACGGGCCGGGCTTGGGGGCAGACACTTAAGGCCCGATTTTGGCTTGGGCCGGCCTTCGACATATATTTTAGAACTCGGGCTGGGCCTGCATAGACCTCAGCCCGGCTCATGAACACTCCTACTAAAACCAATGAACTTTACTTAGGTGAGTCCTTGTTCCTTTCTAAAAGGCAGCAAATATATAACGTTCATGTGCTTTACTATAGCGGGCTCACGTTAATAATGATGATCAAATGTGAAAAATATATTGAGCATCAAAGAATTTTTTTTTTATCAAAATAGAATCAAAGAAAATGGGAAATGAATCTTTTATAGTAGTAGGGCCTAGATGGGCCTTGCTGGACCACGAGCTGTGCCTGAGGCCTGACCATGCTGCATGCCCAGCACGTTGCGTAGAAATTATTTCATCAATGTTGGCCCATATCTCAAAGATAATTCAGGGAGGGCATATCTAATAAAAATCTAGGTGGCTTAAATTAAAATAAATTATTTTCACGCAGTGCAAAAAAATTGTACTTGATGAAAAGTCTACCAGCATTAAATATGGAAAATAATCAATACTATAAAATACAGAAGGTGTTTTTTTCATATAAGAAAACACAATTAACTGATATTTTACAGAATATAATCTTTCATTTTTTAAAGAAAAAGATCTTGCATGTTTGGTAACTCAAGAAAAATTTGAAAAAAAGATTCTTTCATTCAAAAAGCTCAACTCTTGTATTAACAACGCTCTATTTTTTTTTCTTTTTTTGTATAAAAGTAAGTATGTTAAGAAAGAGAAGAAGAAAACATAGTACAGAATATAGAAACCTCCAAAAACAGGAGGCAGAAGAACAGAAAGAGAGGCCACCAAGAATAGGGCCACAACTACAAAACAAAAGAAAAAAAAATCAATTAAAGGTGGAGGAATACACAGGAGATCTCAAAAAATTGTGGAAGGAGTTGAGATGCGGGCTGCAAAATGGCTTCGAAATCTTCTTCATGGAGTGGAAGAGGTCAACAAGAAGATGGGCTGAGATTTGATTGAGAGTAAGAAGATGATTTTCAAAAATTGTTGTATCCCTGGCTTTCCAGAGTGTATATAGAGCTGAAAGGAAGATTGATGCGATGGATTTCTTATTGACTGTGTCGTTTCCAGTAGAGAGGGATCTCCAAATTGAGGGAGCAGAGTAGGATGAGGGTTGCTTGGCGCAGGCTGCTGAGAGCATCCAATTCCAGAGGGATTTAGAGATTGGGTAGGAGAAGAAGAGATCATTGACAGAGTCTTCTCCGTTATGACAGAGGCTGCATCTTAAGGCTAGGGAGAAACCGAGGTGCTGTAGGTGAGAGTCAGTGGGAGTTCGATGGAGCATCAAGCGCCATCCAAAGCAACTTACTCTGGGAAGGGAGATACTGTTCCAGATCAGAGGAGGCCATTGGAGAATGTTGCCCCTTGTTCTGATAGCATTCCAAGCTCCACGCAGGGATATCTGACCACTAGAAGCCCCCTTCCAGTATAATTGGTCTCTGGCAGAAGGACTAGGGGATAACAGAGAGGTAGCCGAGTAGAGAAGGTCTTGGATTGCAGCTGGCAGAGATGAAGGTATGTGCCAAGCGCCTGAGTGGAACAAGGATGCAAGCTTCTGGTATGTAGGAAATTGCTGGTCAGGAAAGATTGCAGAGAAAGGTTTGTCTCCACTCCAAGTGTCATGCCAAGTGTTGATGTCCCTACCATTGCCAAATACATAGGCACTACCTCTGTGGATGTAGTAGGCTAGACGACGAATTCTTCTCCAGATGCAAGATCCATATCTTGCACTTGCGAGGTTCCGGATGTTGCTATCTTTGAAGTATCTATTATTGAACTAAGAAGACTAGATGGTGTTCACTGTGCTAGCCTGCCAACCCAGCTTGATCAGGGAGGCATCATTAACTTCATATATCCCTGCCTTCTCATGCCAAGACCCCCTTCCATCTTTGGGAGGGTCACTTGAGATCATTTAACGAAGTGGAGCTTCAGGGAGGAGGCATTACCTGACCAGAGGAAGTTTCTCATTAGGCGCTCCACATCTTTGCAAATGGAGATTGGAAGGGGAAGGATGGAAGCAGTGTAAGATGGAATGCAAGAGAGGACATGCTTGATGAGAATCAGTCGTCCAGCAAAGAAGAGAGTTCTAGCTTTCCAGGCAGTCAGTCTTACATTGATGGAGTCCAGAAGGGGAAAGGAAGTGAGATCGTTTCGGGGAGCCAAAGACAATAGGGAAGCCCAGGTATTTGAGTTGGTCCTGACTTTCCTGCAGACCAAGGATGGAGCAGATACGGGCCTTTTTTCTATTGCCACATTAGCCAATGAAAAGCTGACTCTTACTGAGATTAATGTGTTGGGCATAAAGGATTGGTATAGGTCAAGAAGGTCTTGCAGAGCAAGGACTCCAGAAGTAGTTCCTTTCATAAGAATGATTATGTCATCAGCATAAAGGAGGTGGCAGGGGTTGTGAGGAACTTTAGAGAGGGGGAGGATGATACCTTGGGAGTGAAGATTATGGAGGTGAAGGCTAAGGATTTCCTCGGCAATAATAAACAAGTATGAGGATAGGGGGTCTCCTTGTCTTAGGCCATAAGAGGGGCTGAAGAATCCTTGGGGAGATTGGTTGATCAAGACAGAGCATTTTGAAGTGCAGACACAGACACACTTCAGGCTTCTGAGAAGTTGAAAAATCTGAGAACAGAGAAGAGGAAAGACCAATTGAGTTTGTCAAAGGCTTTGGAGATATCTAGCTTGAGACAGAGAGATCCTTTACTTAGCTTGGAATTGAGTTTTTGAAATAGTTCAAGAGTCAAGGCTGAATGATGGCGAATTGGTCTCCCAGGGATGAAGGTTGCCTGATAAGAGGAGATCAGTTTGGGGAGGAGGGAGGAGAGTCTGGAAGAAAGGATTTTGGAGATAATTTTGTAGGAAAAGTTCAATAGGCTGATTGGCCTAAAGTCTACGAAGGTAGATGGGGAATTTGAGTTTGGGATGAGGGCAAGGAAGAAAGCATTGGATGCTGTAAGAAGTTTCTTAGCTTGGAAGAAGTGCTACACTGCTTTGATTACTGTTTGACCTATGATATCCCAGGCTGAGGTGAAGAAAGAGCCATTGAAGCCATCTGGGCTAGGGGAGCTATTCTTCTTGAGAGCGAAGACAGTTGTTTTTATCTCAGATTCAATGGGAATTGAAATAAGGATGGAATTTTTCGAATATAAGATCTTGGGGCTGTTGGTCTGGAAGAGAGTGTGGTAAAGCTGGCCAGTATGAGGAGTGTAGAGTTTGGAGAAGTATTGCTCAGCTTGAGCTTGGATGATGAGGGGATCATTAGTGGGGTTGCCATTGACAGAAATGTGCTTAATTCTATTGAAGGAACTTCTAGCTTTGGCAGATTGGTGGAAGAATTTTGTACTGATATCTCCCTCCTTTAGCCAGGAAATTCTGGACCTTTGCTTCCAGTGGATTTCCTGAGCTTTGAGGGCTTCATGGAGACTGAGCTTAGCTGCCATGAGATCTTTCCTAAGGGAATCTGATGGGGAGGTATCGTAGTTTTGTTGACATGTCAAGACCACAATTTCAGCTGCAAGGATGTTTTGATGAAATTGACCATAGGTGACCTTGCTCCAGGTTTTCAGAGTCTGTTTGAGAGCCTTGAGTTTTTTGGCCAGAATGAATTAAGGGTTCCCATCTATAGAAGTTTCCCAGCTGGATTTTACAACCTCTAGAAAAGAGGGATGAAGAAGCCATTTGTTTTCAAATTTGAAGGGTGCTTTAGTGGTAGGGGGGAGGTTGAAGTGGGTCAACAAGAGGGTGCTGTGATCAGAGGAAACTCTAGGAAGGTGATGGACAGTAGGATCTGAGAAATTGGCCAACCAGTGTGAGTTAATTAGA
Organism: Camphora micrantha; assembly: GCA_003546025.1. NCBI lineage: Eukaryota > Viridiplantae > Streptophyta > Magnoliopsida > Laurales > Lauraceae > Camphora > Camphora micrantha. The sequence continues at coordinate 2,237,523 of QPKB01000005.1, forward strand.
GCTCTATCTAGTCTAGTCGCGACATAGGAGAGGCCTTCTCTATTGTTGGACCAGGTGAATTTGTTTCCAGAGAATAGGGTGTCATGTCCCCGGACCGAAGCCTTGATAACCCAGTCCTTAATCTGGGGGACACAGCACGACGGGCCAGAAAAATTCCACCCGCACGCACTAATTATTTTCCCACAGGATCCCGCGGTGAGGATTCCAAGCGATCCATCACAACCAATGAATCAATTTCACATCAAAATAAAAATCACATGTGACATAAGATAAGTACACAAGTTTAGTATCAAAGAGAAATTTATATATAAGAGAGTAGCCAAAGTTAAGATTAAAGTTGTAAGGATCACAAAAGTATATTTAAGTTTTACAATCCCAACAAGGCCAACAGAGGCCATAAACAAAGTTCCCAAAAATAAAAGTCACTCCCCAAAAGATGTTATCGAAGCTCCAGACCACCAAACATGACGTCTGCATGATATCATTTGGCTACCACTCATGCTCCACCTGAGGCCTTACTGCCTCAACCGAGCACTCCGCCTCAAAGGCTGCGGGTCCGACATCTGACACCAAACAAAAGAGTATCAGACACGATGGTCTGGTAGGTGAATAATACAGACAAGATATACAAGTTTTGTAAATACCATGTTTAAAATCATAAAAATGCAATTGAAACGAAACATATGTGAAGAGTAAATCAATGAGCTATTTCTGTACAAATAAGAGAATTTCATAATTTAAATATTTCAAACTAACTGACAAATAATCAAAATATTGGCAAGCTATATTCTCCCATTACCGAAGTAACAAGAGCACACAAACAAATAACCGTTGCCATACGAGATGGCTGGAACAAACAGACAAAAACCGTTGCCACTACTCGTGGGACCGGAAAAACAGAACCGTTGCCATGGCCGGAGCAAACAAACAGAATCCAAATTGCAGTTGGCAAATAATTTCGAAGATCCCAAGCCTGGTGATTAGCCCAACTAGGTGACATAAATTTGGTGGTGCCTTTCTAAAACCTGAATCGAAATAAATCAAATCATAACAATACATTTCAAAATTGATAAGAAGAACTACTCCAAACAAATACAAACGAACATAATTAAACAATTCAAATGAGTAGTTTTACCGATAATTTCAAACGTTACGAACCATCCAATTCTGTTTCAAAATGATTTATAAGAAGATTTATAACTAAACTCGTTAATATGAAATGAGGTGGTACATAGTGGTTGATTGATCTCCCGAAGATTTCCTCATTATACACTTAAGATTACAGCGTCAGTCTATGAACATAGTCTGGTGCCTCTGAAGATCTCCGATGTCTAAGACACAAAAAGCATAGTGCGGTTTATCTACATTTCTCATTTGGTATCGTAGGAGAACATGGTTCGAATGTCTTTTTCGCTTCTATGCAGCCTTTTAAAAAAACGGTACTCTACAATTGATTACCATCAGGGCACAGGAAAAACACCCTGAACTGTGCTCAGGTTCGCTCGAACAGATGAGGGTTCGCTCGAGCGGAATCTCCTAGAGCTTCCTTCGCTCGAGTGAACAAAACATTCGCTCGAGCGGATGAGCCTCTGTCTCTCAAATTCGTCAGACAGTACTAGGTTAGCTCAAGCGGATACCTGCTCACTCGAGCGGCCATTCCAGAAACTCATTCACTCAAGCTGACACCTAGTTCTCTTGAACGGATGGGTTTCTGCAATGTTTTTCAATCAGACAGTGTCGCTCGAGCGAACAGCTCACTGGCTGTTTCACCCAGTGCAAAATTTTTGAATTCTGATATCCACTCTCTATTTTCACTCCAACCATTTCTGACTCCATTCCAAACACATTCTCCACAACCAATATCTTCCATTCAACCATCATATCATCATTCATTCCAATCCCAAACCATACATTTTATAAATCAAAATTTTCAAAGTTCAACATAAATAGAAATGCAGGAATTCAAAGCCTCATAATTTCATAAAAATTTCCCCCGCTACTGTATCCCCCAAATCCTGCAGGAAACTAATTATACACAGCCATAAACAATTCTGAAACACACCTGATATAGTCAATTGAAATCAATAAAAAAAAAATGCAACATTCCAGTCATAACTTTTGAGAAAAACATAGTGCAGATTTGCATGCATTTCTAGAGCTGTTTATTCAGTTGCCTCAAATCAAGATGGGTCTCAAATGCACTCTAAAAACGTCTCTAATCCCAGCCAACTCCCAGCTACAGAAAACCCCATGAAAAAGATACAAAACCCACCAAATTTGAAATTAGAATGAGCTCTCAAAGAACCCCTTTGCATGCATGATAAAACAATTCTAAAGGGTCTAGAAAACCCAAAATTTCAAGAGGGAAGCGATTGCTGACCTTTAGGAGTTCTAACCAAGAAGATGGGCTTGAAGAAAAGAGTGATTTCAGCAGAAAACCTTCCAAAACAGTGTCTTTGTGAAGCTCAAGAAATGGGGAAGATGAGGGTGAAATCAGAATTTCACTTTGGGCTTGATTCCATGGACATGTAGATGAGAGAAGGAGGGAGAGAAAGAGTCTTCCTCAGGTTGTTGCAGGAAAATGAAGAAGAAAAGGAGGTTCAATGTGACTTGGGTTTTAGAAGAGTGAGTTGTGGGCCTCAATGGCCCTAAAACTTCAAGGGCTTAAAACTCCTATTTGTGGGTTCCAAATGAAGTCGAAGAAGAAGACAAAGTTGATCGTCGAAAAATCTAGTTTTCAAAAAGAATATTTTTCTCATGATTTTCAAATTTCGAAATTTATGCACATATTTGGTGTAAAAAGACGAATTTGCCTCCTTTTCTCGAATAACGCGATTTCTGTGGTTCAAATACAAACGGAACGAATATGCAAGTTGCTGGGATCAAAATAACAAATTCAAAAATATCAAAATCCAAATTTTTTCAAAATCAAATAAATCAAATTCCTACACTAACACGAGTCACACGGGCCACCCGGGCCCGATCAAACCAGACTCAATGCGCTCAAAATTCCCTAAAGTTATTCAAAATTCTAATCTAACTAAAAATCCAAGCTAATTGTCCCCTAATCCTGCTTAGAAACTAATCACTGCTAAAATAATGATAAAATATACTAAACCTAGGTCGGGGCCTGACACAGGGTGTCAGAGAGTCCGGCTTGCATCACCACTGATTGGAAGTCTTTGAGAGAGGAGGGAGTGGCATGGCGAAGACTGAGTTTCTCATGATGAGCAAGAATAGCATTAAAGTCTCCTATGACGCACCAAGGAAGGGTAGTGGGGGAGGTGTCAATTAGGACTTTCCAGAGATCTTTCCTATGGGAGTGGATGGTGGAACCATAAACTCCTGTGATGAGGGAACTGGGACCAGAGGAAGGATTAGAGAGTATCATTGAGAGGTGTTGGGAGGAAGAATTGTAGACAGAGGCAAGAAGGTGATGGGATGATTTGGAGAAACACCATAAGTTAGGAGTAGATAAAGAAGGATAGTTAGAGTGGAATGTGTCAAAACCAAAAGTGGATAAGCCTAGGGATTTGGTGGAGGAAAAGGTGGACATTGGTTCAGAGATGAAGATCAGATCAGGATGGTGATTACTGACCACGTTAGCCAGGGCTCTAATGATTGGGTTGGGGTGGGGTGGTTTGGTTATTCCCCTAAAATTCCAATAAAGGACTTTTAACATGGGTGAAGGGAGGGGGAGGTGAGCTTGCTTCTAGACCTCCTAGTGATCGGGCCAGTGGCAGAGGATGAGTAGGTATGGTTCCCTTTGCCTTTGGGTGGATGCTTGATAGGATTGGCCAGAGTTTTCTTTGGTGTATTAGCCTGAGTTCCGTTGGAGGGGATTGGGCATTAGTTGTCAGAGGAGGAAGAACAGGAATTGCCCTGGAGTCAGAGGAGGTAGAGCAGGAGGTGTCCTGAGGAGGCTCAAAACCTGGGGGAGGAGAAGAGGGGTTCTCCTGAGAGAAGATTAGTAGATTTCGGCCATAAATGTTTGGGTTGGAGGCTGGGTCATGATATGAGTAAATTTCTAGGATGTCAAAGGGATTGGAGGTGTCAATGGTAGGTGAGGAGGATTTCTCTAGGATTACAGAGATGACATCATAAGGTACGGTGTCAAGGGAGGCGTAGTCCGGTGGAGGCTTGGGGGAGGTTTGAGAAGAAGTTTTTTCTTTAGTGTAAAGTTTAGCAGATGGGCTGGTTACAACTTGATGGGATTTGGTAATGAGGTGGGGCTTAGGTTGTGAAGAAAGGGAGGTGGATGGGTTGGAGTTGGTGGGAGGATTGGGTATGGAGGTAGAGGGAGGAGAGGTAGTAGGAGGGTTGTTAGAAGAGGTAGTGGGAGCAGAGGAAGAGAGAGGAGAAGTGGGCTCTGTGTTGGCATGGGATTCCAGAGGGAAGAGACTGGAAGATAGGGGGGTAGTGGAATTAGGTGCTTGTTGGAAGGTGGGTGTGGCAAGAAGGGGTGGGGAGACTAGAAGAGATTGATTCAGATTCGGGGGGAGATCAAGAAGGGATTGAGAGTTTGAAGAAACAGGGACAGACTAGGATTGAGGAGGTACAGAACTTGTGTTACCTGAAGGAGAATTACCATTTTGGGTTGCCAAAGGGCAAGAGTGATGGGAGTGTTGTCACGACCCGGGCCCGAGCCGAGCCGTGAAACCCATACTTACTCCCGTAAACCCCGAATTAACCGAAGTTAAAACGAGATCCACAAGGGATATCACTCACAAGTACCTGCCAAATATAAAACTTTTGCGGAAAACAATATATATATTTGACAATGTCCATTTACAATTTACATGTATACAAAATACAGTCCTTATACATGTATCATTCGAAATACACATTGATCAACACTGCATTTCAAAAACATTATGCAGATGTCATTAGCTACATTCCCAAAAAAAAATAATAATTACAACCCAAAATGAATCTATGAACAGTCATCAAAATCTTTCTCAAAATGTTTATCCAAATGTTCCGACTTCGCACTCGGATACCACCTCAGATGGTATCCCGCCGGTTCCATTCAATCAGACCTCCCGGAGGAACCGGAGCGGTCTCCTCCGCTGGCGCCGGGGGCGCTGCAACACCGGCAGGGGCAACCTGGCCTGTAATGCCATCAATAACACTAATGAACACGACGGTTCAACAATGTATAAACAATACTTGCAATAGTATATCAATACATTCATATTGCAATTAATAACATTTTCAGTGTTAGAGAAAACTAGACAATTCCACAATAACAGTGATGAACAATGACAGTCAGTATACACGTACCAATTGGCAACTACCATAGCATTCTTAAATTGTATTTCATTCAATTCATTACCATCTTCCCTAAAAGGAAGGCTTCAATCAATATCCTAAGATATGATCGGGATTTATTCATTACCATCTCCCCAAAAAGGGAGGCTTCAATCACTACCCGAAGGTATGATCGGATATATGAGTGGGACTTACCAGTGCCCGGGCCAGGGACACTAGCATCACCACGGAGCTCCGGAACACCCCCAATACCATCTGCTGCAGCAGGATTAGTCATTTATTATTCATTGAACTCACTTGGAGTTCTAATACAATCGCTAGGTAGTGCCAGACTCAATGATCAACAACAGTCAGTAAGAAATCCACTTATGGATCCAATTCAGTGCAATGATTCCTTTCATGACAAAAGGAATGAATGACAATAATGCCAATCTCATTAGATTGATCACAATGACACAATGAGAGTAATACTCACCACATAGGGCTTTACTCAATCCTATTTCAATTCTATCTCAATCCTAAACAACCATCCGGGTGTAATCGTCGGTTTCCAAATGCACGAGTTACTCTTGATGGACATCACATTTGTATATTTAATATGTGCATTTCAAGTCCCCTTAATTAACACCCATGAAGCTTAGGCAATATCCAATTATGGTTCGCTCCACGAACCCCCTTGAAACCTTACTAATTCTCAATAATCTCGCTTAACCATGATTAGTCTTAAAAACTAATCGGGAACGCAATTTGACTTAAGAGTCATACCCCAATTCTCGCAAACTTCCCTCACGCTTGGTCCAATGAGTCCAAAGAGGGTAGCCAAGGACCCACCTAAAACCAAGAAAAGAAAAAGAATTTATAAAAATCTCAAAATCAATCTGGACTCAACCTGAACAGGGTCCGATCGATCGGCCGAAATTCCCACACAGGGCCCGATCGATCGGCCCCAAAACCCTTACAGTTAAAGACAGTCCGATCGATCGGTCTGTACGTCCGATCGATCGGACCTGGGCGGGCATCAGTTTCTGGGACTTGGTTTCCTTTTCTCCCATTTCTCAATCTCCTTTCTACAACCTGCATGGAGAAATTGGAACCTCCTGTTCCCCCTTATGCATCATCCATTCACATTCATCAATAATCACACTTCTAAACATCCATTAATCACCTCATTAAACATTCAATTTAAACCCAAAAACCAATGGAAAATGCATAAAACCATAGCAAATCCATGAACAATTACCATGAACAATTACAATGATTAATATTAATCACAAGCAAGGTTTATACTTGCCTTTAATGAAGTCAATGACCTCAAAACCCTCTTTTGTCTTGGTTTGGCTTGAGATTAAAATCCCCAAACTTCAAACCCTAATCATAAAAACATCCAAATGCACTCCCATGAGTCATTGGTGCTAGAAATCACTACTTAATCACTAATGGAACTTGGAAATCACAAGGGAAGGCCATTTACTCACTTGTAGCTCAAGGGAAATGGGCTCTTGAAATCTCTCCCAAGCTTTCCTCTTCAACAATGGTCAACAATGGCGGAAACTCTTGAGGAAGAAGATGAAGATGAACTCCTCAAAATCCCCTTGAATCACTCTTAGCTCACACTCAACAAGAGGAATGGAAGAGGAAGAGAAAAAGATGGAGAGCCTAGGGTTTCTCTTGAGATGGAAATGAGAAATAAACTCATTTCATCCATTCCATTCTAATATAAGCTCTCATACACTAAAACCCCCTCTTATTTAACATATTTTCATTTTGAGTCAAATGAAGCTCCACTTGGCCCATTTGAGGTCAAATGGAATCGCGTTTATTATGAAAGTTGACGTACTCTTCGAGATACACACGTTGGTATCAAGAATTTCCGTATTTGACGAAATACGTATAAATCCGTATTTTCGAAAAGTCCTTAATTCACCTTGTTTGAGTCAAAACTCATTTCAATCAATTCTAATTCATTCAAATCCATTTCATTAGGCTTAATGTGTCATTAGACACTGATTTGTCTCTCTTTGGTCATTAACCTCAGTTAATCCAATTATCAATGCTTAATTAGCATTAATCACAATTAATTAGCCTTAATCGCGATTAGTTCGGGTCGGGGTGTAACAAGTGTCCAGGTTGGAAGCAGAGGGGCAAGGGTAGTGTTCATAAGAAACTGTTATTTCTACTTCTCTTTCTCCTTGCAGGTTCACTAAAATGGATTGGGGTTAAGGTTTGGAAATATCAATGTTAACCAAGATCCTGGCGAAGGTAAGAATCCTTTCGAATAAAGTGATGTTGTCTAGCTTGATGGGTTGGACAATGGAGTTGGCTAATGAGAAGAGGATGTGTTGGCTCCAATAGTGGTAAGGGAGTCCATATAGCCTCACCCAAACTGGAGCAAAAGAGGGCCAGGTCGATTCGTCTTGCCCTAGGGACCAGGGTAGGAAGAAGATTTTCTTCCTGTCAATGGACTTAGGAGAGAGGCTAAGGATGTGGGCTTTGTCTGCAAGGGAGTTGAAGCGGAAGATGAAGTTGCCTTTGGTAGTAAAGGAGACTAGACAAGGTTTGGAAAGAGGCCAGGATTTTGCCTTATCTTCCATCCATTCAAGGGAGGGGCGTTTCCCTACTAATCGACCAATAACAGCAAAGGAGAAGGATTCTTTGCTAGAAGATAGCATAGATTGGGGGATGGTTAGGGATGGTCTGCCATTTTCACAGGTGATAGGGGGTAGTTGGGGATTGGATAGGAGGGTTTTGAGGTAGAGAAGAGGTTAGCAAAGAGGTGGAGAAACTGGGAGAGAGGTTTGCCGAGTGTGGTGTTTTGTTAAGCAAAGGAGGAAAAGCAGCAAGATCCAGAGTCTGATCCGAGGGATGGCTGTTGGAGGGTGAGAAATGGAACGGGTTGGGTAGTCACTGATGAGGCATGGAAAAGATGGGTTGGATTAGGCAATGAGAGATGATGGGCGGGAAAAGTTGGAATTTGAAATTTTGAAGATACAGGAGGCTTGTTTTGTGGAGGCTGGGTTAGAAGAGGGGGGAGGTGAGAAGAAGCCTGGAGAAGAGGGGTCTGAACTGGAGGTTCGTTGTAGGAGGGGGTGATAGGTAGTATTGGGAAGAAACTAGTGGGACATGAAGATTTTGAGCTGGATTAGGTAAAGAGGAATGGTGGGTAGGAACAATTGGGATTTGAGTTTCTGATGATACTGGAAGCTTAGTGGGAGGTGGAGGGGGCTGGGTTTGAAGAGGGGGAAGGTGAGGAGAGGGTTGGAAGAGAGGTTGGGTTAGAAGAGGGGGGAGGTGAGGTTTTAGAGAGGAAAGGGGGTGGCATTTGCAAGGGGGGGGGGGGGGGGGGGGGGGGGGGGGGGGGGGGGGGGGGGGGGGGGTGGTGTGTGTGTGTGTGTGTGTGGAGGGGGGTGATTGCAAGCAGGGGTAGGAGGAGATCTTGTTATTAACCATGCACTTCACGTGGGAACTTATGGATGACCTAGTGCTAAAGGCTCTCACTCCCATCCCACCCACCAAGGATCGATCCAAGTGGGTGGCTTTACCCACACTGAGCCAAAACCAAAAAATAAAATAAAAACCATTCACTTCACTTGACCGGTAAAGTAATTATACGAAACAAGTGATTTGACGGGTAGTTGTTGTGACTTTTTATACGTTAATCATATACATGCTCTTCCATCATTGTGTAGACCAAAGTCCTAACCCATGACCCGACCAAGATGTAAAAGAAGGAAAAAAAAAAAAAAAAAAAAGCGGATGGCTTTTAAGTTTACCGACTTATGTGTGAATAGGATAGCTGCAAATGCAAGTTTTTCCTCCTCTTCGATGGGAGGAAAACTTGCAAATGCGACTTTACCACTGCAAATGCAACTTTTCCTCTGTTTAGACTGGAGGAAAATTTGCAAATGCAATTTTACAGGCTACACAAGCAACAGTAAAGCTGCATGAGTGGATAAATGCCCATATTTTTTTTATTTTTTTTTGACAAAAAATTGTAAGTGTTAGGGATTTGTGGTACTGTTGCCAAATCATGTCCTTGAGAATTTGGAGTTTTGGGTGTATTGCTAGAATCCAAATACCAAGTTATTCTTTATTCCTTCTCCAAAGACTCCGCCCTAGAGGTGGGAACAACATGGCCCGCTTTTAGGACGGCCTAGCCATGCGTGGTTCATGTCGTTCCATGCCCAACTTGGCTAGGGTCGGCCTAGCATGGCTTAGGTTGCGTCATGCCGGTCACAGGCTAGCTCACATGCCCATCTTAGTTTTTTATATATTTATTTAAGTATTTTTATATAAATTAAAAGAGACTATATTGTACTTATATTCATTTTTATAAAAATATAGTATTTATTTTATATAAAAGTCGGGCTGGGCCCAGCCAGCACTCTTGGTCGTACCGTGCCATGCCACGACTAAGGACCCCCGTCGCCCAGTCATTGCCTATGCCAACACGATCAACAGGTTTGTGTGGGCCATTGCCCGAAAGAATCCATCCTTGTCCGGCCCAATTTGCACCTCCATTCCGCCCCATAACGAGATCAGATGGGATCCATCAGGACCTGTTTTCTGCAATAGGATCCAAATCCAGACAAGGTACCTGGCCCATCTCTTGTTTGCACTTAGGTCCCAACCCAGATGACACGACCCGAGCCCAAGATTATGATTAATCAGAGTTAACCCGACTCACGTCGCATACTTACTCCCGTGAACTTCAATTCTATAAAATTCACAAGGGATATCAAATACACATTATGCGGATTACAAATACATATACATTGCTCATGTATAAAATAAAACTCATTTACGTGCACATTTAAATACAATGCAAGGAATGAAAAGTGTGAAACGTTTCCAATCAAATTTCCCATTCAAAAGTTTTCCTTTCAATTTTCGTTTCAATATCATGATCATCTGATTATTTCTTCATCTCCACTCAGCTAGTCCTCCTAGAGGAACCGTAACGATCGTCTCTGCTGACACTGTGGACTCTGAAGGACCGGCATGGGCAGCTGTGCCTGTAATGCATCAATAATACTGTGAATTTGATAAGTCAGCAATGTATAAACAAATACATGATTGAACATTCTAATTACACATTTAATCCATCTATTTCACTATTAGACCAATACAAATACGATTCAATTCAGAATCAATAAGAGTCTTTATTTAGATTTGGAAAATTACAGTAGCATTCAAATCAAAATCATATCTTCCTAAAAAAAAAAGGAATCACATCTCCATACAGAAGTAATCATATATTGTGAGATTCAT
>QPKB01000005.1:2249061-2269127 GCA_003546025.1 Camphora micrantha
GGCAAGAAGGGGTGGGAGACTAGAAGAGATTGATTCAGATCGGGGGGAGATCAAGAAGGGATTTGAGAGAGTTTGAAGAAACAGGGACAGACTAGTTGAGAGAGGTACAGAAATTGTGTTTACTGAAGGAGAATTACCCATTTTGGTTGCCAAGGGCAAGAAGTGATGGGAGTGTTGTCACGACCCGGGCCCGAGCCGAGCCGTGAAACACCCATACTTACTCCCGTAAACCGATTTAACCGAAGTTAAAACGAGATCCACAGGGATATCACTCACAAGTACCTGCCCAAATATAAAACTTTTGCGGAAAACATATATATATTTGACAATGTTCCATTTACAATTTACATGTATACAAAATACAGTCCTTATACATGTATCATTCGAAATACACAGTGATCAACACTGCATTTCAAACACATTATGCAGATGTCATTAGCCTACATTCCCAAAAAAAAATAATAATTACAACCCAAAATGAATCTTATGAACAGTCATAAAAATCTTTCTCAAAATGTTTATCCAAATGTTCCGACTTCGCACTCGGATACCACCTCAGATGTAATCCCGCCGGATTCATTCAATCAGACCTCCCGGAGGAACCGGAGCGTCTCTCTCCGCTGGCGCCGGGGGCGGCTGCACACCGGCAGGGCCAACCTGGCTGTAATGCATCAATATAACTAATGACACGACGGTTCAACAATGTATAAAACATATTGCAATAGTTATATCAATACATTATATTGCAATTAATACATTTTCAGTGTAGAGAAAACTAGACAATTCCACAATAACAGTGATGAACAATGACAGTCAGTATACACGTACCAATTGGCAACTACCATAGCATTCCTTAAATTGTATTTCATTCAATTCATTACCATCTTCCCTAAAAGGAAGGCTTCAATCAATACCTAAGATTGATCAGGGATTTATTCATTACCATCTCTCCAAAAAGGAGGCTTCAATCACTACCGAAGGGATGATCGGATATAGTAGTGGGACTTACCAGTGCCCGGGGCCAGGGTACACTAGCATCACACACGGAGTTCCGGAAACACCCCAATACGCTCTGCTGCAAGGCAGGATTTAGGTCATTATTTATTCATTGAACTCACTTGAGTTGCTAATACAAATCGCGCTAGGTAGTGCAAGACCATGATTACAACAGTTCAGATAAAGAACCACTTATTATGGATCCAACTTCAGTGCAATGATTCCTTTCATGACAAAGGAAGAATGAAGAATGCCAAACATCTCATAAGATTGATCACAATGACACAATGAAGAGTAATACTCCACCAATAGGCTTTCTTCAATCCTATTTCAATTCTGATATCAATCCTAAACACTATCCGGGTGTAATCGTCGGTTTCCAAATGCACGAGTTACTCTTGATGGACATCACAGCTTGTATATTTAATATGTGCATTTCAAGTCCCCTTAATTAACACCCATTGAAGCTTAGGAATATCCATTATGCGTTCGCTTCACGCGACCCCCTTGAAACCTTACTAATTTCTCAATAATCTCGCTTAAACATGATTAGTCCTTAAAAACTAATCGGGAACGCAATTTGACTTAAGAGTCACTACCCCAATTCTCGCAAACTTCCCTCACGCTTGGTCCAATGAGTCCAAAAGAGGGTAGCCAAGGACCACCTAAACCAAGAAAAGAAAAAGAATTTATATAAAAATCTCAAAATCAATCTGGACTCAACCTGAACAGGGTCCGTCGATCGCCCGAAATTTCCCACAAGGGCTCCGATCGATCGGCCCCAAAAACCCTTACAGTTAAAGACAGTCCGATCGACGTCGTACGTCCGATCGATCGGACCTGGCGGGCATCAGTTTCTGGGACTTGGTTTCTCCTTTTTCCCATTTCTCAATCTCCTTTCTACAACCTGCATGGAGAAATGGAACCCTCCTGTTCCCCTTTATGCACATCCATTCATCATTCATCAATAATCACACTTCTAAACATCCATTAATCACCTCATTAAACATTCAATTTAACGCCAAAAACCAATGGAAAATGCATAAAACCATAGCAAATCCATGAACAATTACCTATGAACAATTACAATGATTAATATTAATCACAAGCAAGGTTTATATTGCCTTTAATGAAGTCAATGTACCTCAAACCCTCTTTTGTCTTGGTTTGGCTTGAGTTAATTAAAATCCCCCAAACTTCAAACCCTAATCATAAAAACATCCAAATGCACTCCCATGTGTCATTGGTGCTAGGAAATCACTACTTAATCACTAATGGAACTTGAAATCACAAGGGAAGGTGCATTTACTCACTTGTAGCTCAAGGGAAATGGCTCTTGAAATATCTCTCCCAAGCTTCTCTTCAACAATGGTCAACAATGGCGGAAACTCTGAGGAAGAAGAGAAGATGAACTCCTCAAAATCCCCTTGATCATCTTAGCTCACACACTCAACAAGAGGAATGGAAGAGGAGGAGAAAAAGATGGAGAGCTAGGGTTTCTCTTGACGATGGAAATGAGAAATAAACTCATTCATCCATTCCATTCTAAATATAAGCTCTCATACACTAAAACCCCTCTTATTTAACATATTTTCATTTTGAGTCAAATGAAGCTCCACTTGGCCCATTTGAGGTCAAATGGAATCGCGTTATTATGAAAGTTGACGTACTCTTCGAGATACACACGTTGGTATCAAGAATTTCCGTATTTGACGAAATACGTATAAATCCGTATTTTCGAAAAAGTCCTTAATTCACCTTGTTTGAGTCAAAACTCATTTCAATCAATTCTAATTCATTCAAATCCATTTCATTAGGCTTAATGTGTCATTAGACACTGATTTGTCTCTCTTTGGTCATTAACCTCAGTTAATCCAATTATCAATGCTTAATTAGCATTAATCACAATTAATTAGCCTTAATCGCGATTAGTTCGGGTCGGGGTGTAACAAGTGTCCAGGTTGGAAGCAGAGGGGCAAGGGTAGTGTTCATAAGAAACTGTTATTTCTACTTCTCTTTCTCCTTGCAGGTTCACTAAAATGGATTGGGGTTAAGGTTTGGAAATATCAATGTTAACCAAGATCCTGGCGAAGGTAAGAATCCTTTCGAATAAAGTGATGTTGTCTAGCTTGATGGGTTGGACAATGGAGTTGGCTAATGAGAAGAGGATGTGTTGGCTCCAATAGTGGTAAGGGAGTCCATATAGCCTCACCCAAACTGGAGCAAAAGAGGGCCAGGTCGATTCGTCTTGCCCTAGGGACCAGGGTAGGAAGAAGATTTTCTTCCTGTCAATGGACTTAGGAGAGAGGCTAAGGATGTGGGCTTTGTCTGCAAGGGAGTTGAAGCGGAAGATGAAGTTGCCTTTGGTAGTAAAGGAGACTAGACAAGGTTTGGAAAGAGGCCAGGATTTTGCCTTATCTTCCATCCATTCAAGGGAGGGGCGTTTCCCTACTAATCGACCAATAACAGCAAAGGAGAAGGATTCTTTGCTAGAAGATAGCATAGATTGGGGGATGGTTAGGGATGGTCTGCCATTTTCACAGGTGATAGGGGGTAGTTGGGGATTGGATAGGAGGGTTTTGAGGTAGAGAAGAGGTTAGCAAAGAGGTGGAGAACTGGGAGAGAGGTTGCCGAGGTGGTGTTTTGTTAAGCAAAGGAGGAAAAGCAGCAAGATCCAGAGTCTGATCCGAGGGATGGCTGTTGGAGGGTGAGAAATGGACGGGTTGGGTAGTCACTGATGAGGCATGGAAAAGATGGGTTGGATTAGGCAATGAGAGATGATGGGCGGGAAAAGTTGGAATTTGAAATTTTGAAGATACAGGAGGCTTGTTTTGTGGAGGCTGGGTTAGAAGAGGGGGGAGGTGAGAAGAAGCCTGGAGAAGAGGGGTCTGAACTGGAGGTTCGTTGTAGGAGGGGGTGATAGGTAGTATTGGGAAGAAACTAGTGGGACATGAAGATTTTGAGCTGGATTAGGTAAAGAGGAATGGTGGGTAGGAACAATTGGATTGAGTTCCTGATGATACTGAAGCTAGTGGGAGGTGAGGGGCTGGGTTGAAGAGGGAAAGGTGAGGAGAGGTTGGAAGAGAGTTGGGGTTAGAAAGGAGGGGGGAAGGTGGAGTTTAGAGAGGAAAGGGGTGGCATTTGCAGGGGGGGGGTGGGGCGGGGGGGGGCGGGGGGGGGGGGGGGGGGGAAGGGTGTGGGGTGGTGTGTGTGGTGTGTGTGTGTGTGGAGGGGGGTGATTGCAAGCAGGGGTAGGAGGAGATCTTGTTATTAACCATGCACTTCACGTGGGAACTTATGGATGACCTAGTGCTAAAGGCTCTCACTCCCATCCCACCCACCAAGGATCGATCCAAGTGGGTGGCTTTACCCACCACTGAGCCAAACCAAAAAATAAAATAAAAACCATTCACTTCACTTGACCGGTAAAGTAATTATACGAAACAAGTGATTTGACGGGTAGTTGTTGTGACTTTTTATACGTTAATCATATACATGCTCTTCCATCATTGTGTAGACCAAAGTCCTAACCCATGACCCGACCAAGATGTAAAAGAAGGAAAAAAAAAAAAAAAAAAAGCGGATGGGCTTTTAAGTTTACCGACTTATGTGTGAATAGGATAGCTGCAAATGCAAGTTTTCCTCCTCTTCGATGGGAGGAAAACTTGCAAATGCGACTTTACCACTGCAAATGCAACTTTTCCTCTGTTTAGACTGGAGGAAAATTTGCAAATGCAATTTTACAGGCTACACAAGCAACAGTAAAGCTGCATGAGTGGATAAATGCCCATATTTTTTTTATTTTTTTTGACAAAAATTGTAAGTGTTAGGGATTTGTGGTACTGTTGCCAAATCATGTCCTTGAGAATTTGGAGTTTTGGGTGTATTGCTAGAATCCAAATACCAAGTTATTCTTTATTCCTTCTCCAAAGACTCCGCCCTAGAGGTGGGAACAACATGGCCCGCTTTTAGGACGGCCTAGCCATGCGTGGTCCATGTCGTTCCATGCCCAACTTGGCTAGGGTCGGCCTAGCATGGCTTAGGTTGCGTCATGCCGGTCACAGGCTAGCTCACATGCCTATCTTAGTTTTTTATATATTTATTTAAGTATTTTTATATAAATTAAAAGAGACTATATTGTACTTATATTCATTTTTATAAAAATATAGTATTTATTTTATATAAAAGTCGGGCTGGGCCCAGCCAGCACTCTTGGTCGTACCGTGCCATGCCACGACTAAGGACCCCCGTCGCCCAGTCATTGCCTATGCCAACACGATCAACAGGTTGTGTTGGGCCATTGCCCGAAAGAATCCATCCTTGTCCGGCCCAATTTGCACCTCCATTCCGCCCCATAACGAGATCAGATGGGATCCATCAGGACCTGTTTTCTGCAATAGGATCCAAATCCAGACAAGGTACCTGGCCCATCTCTTGTTTGCACTTAGGTCCCAACCCAGATGACACGACCCGAGCCCAAGATTATGATTAATCAGAGTTAACCCGACTCACGTCGCATACTTACTCCCGTGAACTTCAATTCTATAAAATTCACAAGGGATATCAAATACACATTATGCGGATTACAAATACATATACATTGCTCATGTATAAAATAAAACTCATTTACTTGCACATTTAAATACAATGCAAGGAATGAAAAGTGTGAAACGTTTCCAATCAATTTCCCATTTCAAAGTTTTCCTTTCAATTTTCGTTTCAATATCATGATCATCTGATATTTCTTCATCTCCACTCAGCTAGTCCTCCTAGAGGAACCGTAACGATCGTCTCTGCTGACACTGTGGACTCTGAAGGACCGGCATGGGCAGCTGTGCCTGTAATGCATCAATAATACTGTGAATTTGATAAGTCAGCAATGTATAAACAAATACATGATTGAACATTCTAATTACACATTTAATCCATCTATTTCACTATTAGACCAATACAAATACGATTCAATTCAGAATCAATAAGAGTCTTTATTTAGATTTGGAAAATTACAGTAGCATTTCAAATCAAATCATATCTTCCTAAAAAAAAAAAGGAATCACATCTTCCATACAGAAGTAATCATATATTGTGAGATTCATCAGTGCTCGGGCCAAGGACTACTGACATCACCACGGAGCACCGGAATAATCCAAATCATCTGCTGCAGTAGGAATAACTCTAATAAGCTTAAAGAATTCACTATGTAGTGCCAGACTTAAGGACCAATACAATTTAACATTTAATTCCGTTCAATTAGAATTTAATGAATTCAATTCAATAAACAATTCTTTTAGAATTCAAATTAGAGTTATGATCCATTTCAAATACAATTCAATGTACAATTTTAATTAAATATTACCAACCATTCAGGTGTAATCATTGGCTATTTAATTTGTACGTGTTATTCTCGATGGACATCACATTTTATAAAATGTGTACATTAAAGTCCCGTTAATTAACACCCATTGAGGCTTAGTTTATAACAAATAAACAATTAATACATTATTGAAACAAAATTCGAAGTTATCGATAATTCTCATTTTCATTGTCCGTTAAGCTTAACAACTCTCTATGATTTTATAATTAGTCTCAAGTCTAGTTTATTGACCTATTTAAATGCATAGGAAGAGCGTTTGATTGAAATAAAATCACCTCAGTCCGGACTCATTTTTTAGTCATCCAATCGATTGAAAATATAGATCATTAGATTCTACGTTTCAAGAGCTTTCCATCAATATGTGAAACTCCAAAATCCGACGTATGGATAAAAAATTATGGCGATTTGAAAATTTGTCAAATTCAACTATCTACCAAGAGTTCGAACACTCAGGCCGAGAGTTCAAATGTTTGAGTGCAGTACATTCCAAGAAAAAAAACCAGCAAGGCCAAGAGTTTGAACGATCGAGTGCAGATTTCTCAGAAAAGAACCTGTACAGTTCTGTTTTACACTGAACTTTTTCCCACTTTTCCTACTCATCTCTAGGTCTTTTCAAAGACCATTAATATTAAACATGATTTGAATCTATAATACTCCATGAAAAATTCATTCATCATTTATAACCTCATGGAAATTGTTTACAAAACCAAATTAATGAGCAATTACAAGCATATATACATAAGAACTTATTATACATGCAATAAAATTTTGGAACCTCCTATTTCCTTCCTCAAACATCATTTCACATAAGACTAATATTTCTATTTATCATGTAATCACTTCAAATACCATTCAAATGATCCACAAATTAAATCATTTCTATACAAATCAAATAAAATCATATCTAATGACAAGAAACTCATATCAAGTAGCAATTTAATCACAAGTACAGTTTATACTTGCCCTTAATTAATTTTTAACACAAAAACCCCTTCCTTTCAAGCTCTATGTAACACAAAAATCCACCCAAATTCAAACTTTCTTTGTAACCTAATATCATAAGACAAATTAAAAACATAATTTCTTGAATTGGTTGTGCTAGAAATAATTCACAACACTCAAACTTGAGAAAGAATCCAAATCACTTACTTGTAACTTGAAGAAGGAAAATCTAAGATGTTTCTCAAACTTATACTCCAAGAAAACCAAGCAAAGAGATGAGGAAGATGAAGACAACTCAAAAGTCCACACAAACTTAGCTTCTCTAAGCACCTTTGATGAGGAAAACTAAGAAGAAACGAAGAAGAAAGAAAACCTGAACTTAGGGTCTTTGAACTCTCTGGAGTACTCGTATGAATGTTCACTGAGTTCATTTGAAACCTTATAATAGAAGCTTTTTCATTTAAACCCCCCACTTTTAAGCTTATTTCTAGTTTGAGTCAAATCAAAGCTCACTTGATTCATTTGAAGTCAAATGAAATCGAGTGTTTTATTAAAATTGACATACTTGTTGAGATACACATGTTGACATCAAGTTTTACCGTATCCGACGAAATATGTAAAAATCCATATTTACGGAAAAGTCCTTAATTACACTAATGTCAGTCTAAATCCAACTCAATTAATTCAATCTCTTCCAAATTCATTCCATTATGTTTAATTCATCTATTTGAGACTAATTTGATCCATTTTGATTATTAATCACATTTAACTTGATTAATCACATTTAATTTACACTAATCTCAATTAATTAGAGTTAATCTTGATTAACTAGGGATGGGGTGTAACACCGAATTGGCTGGCAATTGCCTGCGGTGCTTTCTCTTTCTCCTCTGTTTTGATTTCCAACAACGGCGGCAGTAACCAATTTCGTCTCCTATCTAATCTCTACAACACCTTGAGATTGCACATGATCTATTGCTCCTTCCTTATGTGTGACCATGAACGAAGAAGGGAACAGATGGGCCCTGTGTTGGCCCAGTGGACCCGGTTTCTCCTTAAAGATTTTCACCAAAAGTGAGAAATTTCACACACTTTTCTTTTTTGTAATTTTCTTGTAAAACAGTGAGTTCTTTGCAGTAGGAAAGATGAGTTGGACAAAACTATAAATGTTGGCCAAGACCATGCAGGCAATCACTTTAGGCGCATGGAAAAGATGAAATGGTCGCCAACTGTAATGGGTTCTTTTTTTTTTTTTTTTTTTTTTTTCATTCATGTAATTAAGCTACTGGTTTACTTTAATTGATAATGCAATTTTAAGATCTTTGATGTTATGATCTATTTTAATTTGTGTTGGGTTTGGGTTGGGTCTAAAGTAATGAATATGTGCACGGCCTGCATGGATCTTATAGCCCAAACACTTATTTCCCGAGCTGCGTTGGGACATGATTGGCTCGTCGAATACCGAATAAGTAGGGTTTTGGCTGCTATAGTATTTACTCATCCCGAGGCAAGAGCCAGATCCATTTATGTATCAGGTTGAAAATGATAGCCTGAACTCATAATTCCTGCATAGGATATGGGTTGGGTCAGGAATCACCACCCCTCAATGGAATTATTGGAGTTTAAGACTGTATTTCTCAAAATCGAGCTTGTCCCATGAATGAATTGTTGTTATTTATAATATGAATTTAGAGTGATATACACTGATACTATATGAATAAATTTTATCTCTCACTTGTCGTTCGTTAAGCATCATCAGGTAACCACTACACACAATTGGCAACTGGGGTCGTACAAAAATCATAGATAACACATGGAAATATCATTTCATTATTCTGGGGAAACACAGACTTACATTATATTAGGACTTAGGAGAGAGTTCTCCTGACTGGACGACCCCACATAGATGCTAGTAAGTAGATGGAGCTTTTACATTACATGAAGATGAGACCGTGAGGACTGACTGATAGGAGTAAATGTACTGGCAGATGAAAGCTTCAACATTGTGAGTTGATGGTGAAGCTTTCTAAGGAGCTTCCTCCTTAGACTTGTGGATTGTACTTGCGACCTCCACCTCCACCTCCACCTCCACCACCACCACCTCCACCTCCACCTCCACCACCTCCACCACCACCACCTCCACCTCCACCTCCACCTCCACCTCTAACATTCATAGTTTTGTTATTCGCCTGCGCCGTCAGCAACAAAAGGGTTAGGTACTCGAAATTGAATCCATAAACAAGTGAGACATACATGATGGTAGGAAGTTGTCAGAGGAGATAATATAAAACATAGGTGGAGTTCATGTTATCATTGGTCTGGCAATCTACTTATCAAGTTCGCCGTGCAAAAAACCTCTCCACACCCGAATGTTAAAGAGTGTCAATTTTTACCTGCTTGACCGGGGTTCGAACTTCGGGTACGTCACCTATTCTCACTTATGTGGGCTATATGATCTTACACCTATCGAGGTACAACTTATCCAAATTAATTGGTGATAGGAAACAACACAACAATAGTTTTAATGTGAGAGTGAGGGCTCGACCACAATTCTAACTGCTCAAGAGCGAGGGTGGACGTTGACCTTAACAATGACTTTCTTGCGGCTTGTGCGGGTTTCTTTCACACTTGAGTTGGCTACCTTCCCGTGTCTGCAGGCTCTCTCTTGGGTCCCAGTCCCCTCAGGTTGAGTACAAAAGAAAAAAATAAAATAAAGCTCGCCGTGTTATAGAAACTGGGTCTAGCCTTTCCCTTTCTTTTTTAACGGGATAGTGAAGATAAGGAGGGGATGCCTAGTTACTTGGGAACTACCCCACCCGTACTTGGACGACCGGGATCTGGTCTCTCCCTCCTCGCATGTGCGAGTCTCCTCTCTTCGGATGTGCAAGTCTTTCCTCCCCATGCGTGCATGTGTCCTCTCCTCATATCTTCTAGTGCTCTCATTGCCCTCAGCCCCCTTAGTTGAGGTATCAAAAATAAAATTTGTTTTTGGCTTTATTTTTCTTCTTCTTCTTGTTGTTGTTACATAGAAATAATTAAAATTTGTAGAAACTAAGAACACCCTTAGGGCCTACGCCTCCTTATTAATGTCACTTTAACTTTACTCTTTACCAAAAAAGAAAATAATTACAACAGAACCTTGGTAGAGATAATAATACCATCGCAAAGCTACTTAAGTCGGAAAAAAAAAAAAAACACTCCAATGTTTACAAAAATACACCCTAAATTTAAAAATTATATAGACAGAATAATTTCAGAATTCTAAATAATATCATTCAAATGATCACTTAATTTGCATAATTTTAATGATCACTTAATTTCTGTTGATTAGAGGATTTTTTGAGAGAGCGGGAGAGAGGATTTCTGCCATTCCTTTGAAGTTGAAGAAAGGGAGGGGGGCTTGATGGGTTTCTTAAGTGGGGGCTGAGTTGTAAGTGCCTAATGGCGCTTGTGGGCCTTTCAGTTTTGGGTGGGGGCTGAAGCCCCAGACCCTTCTATGTCAGTCTGCTCCTGCCCTTGTGCGGGTCTCCTCTCTTTTGATGTGCAACTCTTTCATCCCCATGTGTATGGGTGTCCTCTCCTGACATGTTCAAGCGCTCTCATGGCTCTTAGCCCCTTAGCTGGGTATCAAAAATTAAATTTATTTTTCACTGTTACATAATAATAATAAAAATCTGTGGACTTTACTTTTGGAATCAAAAACCAAAAACACCCTTTGGGTCCTAAATGTCATTAATTTTAACTTTGCTCTTTACCAAAAAAGGAAAAAATATTGCTAGAGAAGGAGAGAATAATACCATGGCAAAGCTACTTAATTAAGAAGAAATGTTCTTGAAGTTGAATTGAGAAGTTGGACACTGGCCTTGTAGCTCATTTGGCCTCCAATCCAGTTTATATAGACATCAATTCGATGGGAATCTTCAGAAATTGAAATTGACAAATGAATGCACATTAGAACGGTAGCATCAATTCAGAGGGCCTACGCCTTATCGCCATGGTGGATATTTCTGATATCAATAAGATGGAGAATAAAGTAAAGAGAATATAATGTCCCCATCACATTCATGGTTGAATGTTCTGCATCTCACTAGCACGCCCATGGATAAGTCCACAGATTTTTTAGATAAATAGTATCACAGTCTGTAGGCCAACCTAAAAAAAAAAAACCAAGAAAATTTATATTGTCAAGTTGTGTCAACTCACTTATTCCACCAGACCCGTTGCAAAATGATAAGGCGAAGATGAAGTAACATGATGCCCTATTTAAGTGGTTTAGAGATTTTCTTTTCTTTCTTTCTTTCTCATGCTCCATTAAATAACAAAGTTAGTGAGTGTAAAAAACCATTATCCAAGGGAATGAAGGAAAACCATTGCCCATTAAAAAGACAAAGATTATATAGGTCGAAGATCAATTTGTGGGTGGTCCCGTGGATGTGCCCCCTCGTGGATTTGACCTAACCCAATCTGTTGATGGCTTTCAATGAAGAGAACTTGACCTGACCATCGAACAAGTTCTATTGCTCTTTTTTGTCTGACAATGGCCATTGGATTTGGGGGCCTCTCACCAAATCAATGACCGTTCAGTGGATAATTCTTTTTATACTCGATTGTGTGTTTTATACTAGTTCAATCTAGCCAAATTTTATTCAACAGTATTTAACATCATTTCATACTATAAGAGGGAATTCAACATAAGCAGTTTAGATTATCAATACGTCGGCTCCTCATGAAATATCGCTTTTCCCACTCGCTATTGCTGAGATACACTGAAGATCTGAAATCCATAAAAAGGAGGATTTCCAAATTAATTATAATATTATAAAAAGTGGAGATTTTCTCCTATAACAATTGTGCACGTATTTTTTTTCGAGTGCAGTTAATTAAAAGATTTTCATTTTTCTTCAATAATGGAGATTGAAAATCCAGCAGAATACTAATGCAAACTATAGATAATGAAAAGCTAACATCTCCAAATTTAGATATTGGTCTCACCAATAATGTAGCTTCTCATTTTCATGCTCGTCGTTTCTGTTGATTCGGTTGGCAAGTTCTTGGCTCAGAAACTGACATGTGTTGATTAAGGAATGAGCATAATAATTTAGGAAGTGGTCTCACCGATAAAGACGAACCGAGCATGACAACGATTTTGTATAATGGAATGGAATCGAACAAAGTTTGTAGAGCCCACCTTATTCCTAGAGGTTTTTCCTGACTTGTTGGACGGCTGAAATTTATAATTGGGAAAAAGTACAGTCATGAATGCACATGAGAGCTCCAAAATTTCCAAGAGGCAGTTCGCCTGTTATTGTCTTTTGAATTTCCAGCCCCATCCAAAATTTCCAAGAGGCAGTTCGCCTGTTATTGTCTTTGAATTTCCAGCCCCATATCCAAAATTTCCAAGAGGCAGTTCGCCTGTTATTGTCTTTGAATTTCCAGCCTCTTAAATTCCAGTGATGAATTGTGGCTATGGATGAATCAAAACTGATTCTTCTAGTTCTGTCAGGATAGAAATGGAGAATAATGACAATGATCACTGTTTCAGCTTATAATAACTTAAGTTGTAGCTTAAAGAGAGCCCACATCATATATATAAAATATATATTATTTTTATTTTCCAAACTCTAAGAGCCTCTGTCAGCCACTATTTCTTACCCTTAAAGTGTATGTGCGCAGGAAAGTTGTGATGGTTAGACAACTAGGGCATGTAAACGAGTATGGGCTTTTTTTTTTTTTTTTTTTTTTTTTTTAAATCAAGGTTTTGCCCGTCTCAGGTATATTCTCAATCCCATATATCAAGATTTTCTCATTTTTTTTATTGTAACAACTCTTCACTTTGTATAAGCCCATCCAAGAATTAAGTATTTCATGGAACCAAAGAGATGTTTGGTTGGAAATCTCATGATATGCATAGCCATGAGACACTTAAGCAGAGACTTAATTATCATGCAGGAATTCATTATTAACTTTTTAGACCAACAAGTCTCTGTGCAACACATGGGCTAAAATAATAAATGCAATATGAAAGAAAAGGTAAAAATATCATAACTGAATGGGGGGTCAAGTATATGTCAAATGCAAACATAATAAATAAAATTGCAGTCAAAAGCTGCATGAGAATTTCTCTTTTTCTTTCTAAAGGATTTTAATGGGAGATCCCCCATAGACTTAATTTACGAAGACCAAAAAGGCCAGACACAAGTTAGACTCGACTTGATCAGACTTTGAGAAACCTTTTCGCCAACTGAAATATGCTTATCCTAGAGATGGAAAGTGGTACCGGTTTATGATTAGATCAATGAGCAAAGTTAACCCACACTCGCCAAAATTGAGGTAAGCATGCTCATACTAGATCAATTTTTTCGTGTTGAGTCCATCATGTACTTGGTGTTTGAGAGAGCCCATTCCACCCCTACCTATTTCATAACGAAACTCGCTTTTCATCTGTAAGGATCCGATCCCAAAAACCTAAGATAATATTGATTTTTGACTATAGGATTTAATCACGAGTGGACACTACCCTATTTATTCACTTCTCACTCGCTAACTGCTTTATATTACGTGAACTTACTTTACTAGTGAAGTAAAGTGAAGGGTTAATTCTTATAGACAATAAAAGAGAGGGGTCAAATAAAAAATATTAAATTTCGAAAACCACCCACTTCTTTTTAACAAAAAAATATTAAAAAGATACTTTCTCAAGCCACTGATTGACAAGAAAAACTTGGGTTGTTCATGGACCAGACCAAGCTAGGCTGAGGAATGTCCAAAACGACCTAACTTCTAAACAAAAGGGCTAAGCCTAGCCAAGCTTGAGTCAAGCCTGAAGTTGCTGGCCTGAGCATAGCCTACATGGAGATGTTGAAGCCGAGTCCTCCAATGTTACACTTCTAGAACAAAAAGAAAAAAAAAAAGGAGTTTCCTATAATGTCCTAGGCCAACTCAACTGGTCTGGTCATATCACCTGTTATAAGAGGTCATGGGTTTGAGTACTCCCATTACTACTCCGTCCCTTACAATTATAAATTGTATATCTGTGTCGGGCCAGGGAATTTGGATCTCAACCACTTAGTAAAAAAAAAATTTAAAAAATCTAGGCACGACTCATCTATTATAACATAAACCCATGCCTGACCCAACGCGAACCGGCCCAATCCATGAGCACCTTTACAAAAAACACTGCTTTATATAAAGAAGCTACTCTCTCTCACCTTTTCATTTGAACCCTTAGTATTGTTCTCTCTTGTATTAACCATTTACTTCACCTGAGAACTTAAGGATGATCTAGTGCTAAAGCTCGCACTCCCATCCCACCCACCAGGGATTGATCCATTTTGGAGGTGGCTTTACTCTCTCAACTTGGCCATTGAGCTGAGCTAAGCCAAAAAAAAAAAAAAACATTCACTTCACTTGACCATAAAGTTAAATACTATATCGAAACAAGTGATTTTTAACGTGTTAATTGTTGTGATTTGATATTATTGCTTTTTCAATGTTAATCAATATACATGCCCATCCCATCATTGTGCGGACGCAAAGTCCCAACCCGTGAACCCGACAAAATGTAAACAGAAAAGGAAAAAAAAAAAAAAAAGAATGGGTTGTGAGTTTACCGCCTATGTGTTAGTGGGATAGCAAGCAAATGCAAGGAAAAACTTGCAAATAGCGACTTTAACACTGCAAATGCTAGCAGCAAATGCAAGGAAACACTTACAAATGCGGACTTAACATAAGCAAAATGCCTAGGCTGCTTTCGTCTATTTCAGATGGGAGGAAAATTTGCAAATGTGACTTACGGGCTATACAGGCATACGGTTAAAAGCTGCATGATGCATAAATGCCCATATTTTGTTTGGACAAAGTATTAGGGATTTGTTGGACTGGTGTCAAATCATGTCCTTTGAAGTGGAAATCTGGTTGTATTTCTAAATCCAATAGTACTGAGGTGTCCTCTATTCCTTTAAAGAGAGAACTCCGCCTAGAGGTGGGAACCACTTTTAGACTGGCCCTAGCCATGCTTGGTCCGGGTCATGCATTGTCCAACTTGGCAATGCGGCAACCACGAATCGCAGGGCACCGCCGGTCGTCGACGTGGCTTGGGTGTGCCGCATCTAGTTTTTTATATATTAAGTTTTTTTTATAATTAAATTAAAAGAGAACTTTACTGGAGCTTCTATTGGATTTTATCCCAGACTCTGAAAATAAAGTCGAGATTACTATAATAAATATACAAAATTTATGTAAATCAAAATGAAAAGTAGAAATTTAATTATTTGAAGTTTATATTCATTTATATAAAAATAGTATTTATTTTATATAAATTGGGCCGGGCCCAGCTGGGCCATGCCTCAGGCCAAGCACCCCGGCCAGCACAGCACGCGGCATCGGCTCTAGGTCATGCTGCGCCATGCCGCGGCTAAGGGCCCCCCTTGCCTAGCATTGCTGTGCCAACACGATCATCGCAATCAACGGGCCGTGTTGGGCCATGGCCCGAAAAAATCCATCCTTTTCCGGCCCAATTTACGCCTCTATTCCGCCCCATAACGAGATCTGATCGGATCCATCAGGACCTGTTTCCTGCAATAGGATCCAAATCCAGCAAGGTAACTAGCCCATCTCCTGTTTGCACTGAGAATCTCACGGCCCCACTCGGATCAGGCTGGTAATTGCCTGCGGTCCTTTCTCTTTCTCCTCGTTTTGATTTGCAACAACGGCAGCAGTAACAATTTCGTCCCCTATCTGATCTCCACAACACCTTGAGATTGCACATGATCTATTGCTCCTTCCTTATGTGACCCATGAACAAGAAGGGAACAGATGGGCCCTGTGTTGGCCCAGTGGACCCGGTTTCTCCAAGGATTTGCACCAAAAGTGAGAAATTTCACACACTTTTCCTTTTCGAATTTTCTTGTAATACACAAGTTCTTTGCAATAGGAAAGATAAGTTGGACAAAACTATATATATTGCCCAAGACCATGCAGGTCAATCACTTTAGGCGCATCGAAAAGATGAAATGGACGCCAATTGTAATGGGTTCTTTTTTCATTCATGTAATTAAGCTAATGGTTTACTTTAATTGATAATGCGATTTTAAATCTTTGATGTTATGATCTATTTTAATTTGTGTTGGGTGGGTTGGGTTTTTAAAGTAATGAATAGTGCACGGCCTGCATGCACCTTATAGCCCAAACACTTAATTCTCGAGCTGCGTTGGGACAAGATTGGCTCGTGGAATACTGAATAAGTAGGGTTTTGGCTGGTATAGTATTGACTCATACTGAGGCCAGAGCCAGCCCATTTATGTATCAGGTTGAAAATGTTAGCCTGAATGCATAATTCCTGCATAGGGTATGGTTCGTATCAGGAATCACCACCCTTCAATGGAATTATTGGAGTTCAAGACTGTATATGTTAAAATATATGAATTTAGAGTTATATACAGGGTGTATTGATACTATATAAATAAATTGTATTTATATCTCACTTGTCGTTAAGCATCATCAGGTAACCATTACACACAATTGGCAGTTGAACAAAATTCAGAGATAACACATGTAAATATCATTTCATTATTCTGGGGAAACACAGACTTACATGATATTAGGACTTAGGAGAGAGTTCTCCTGACTGGAGGACCCCACATAGATGATAGTAAGTAGATGGAGCTTATACATAACATGAAGATGAGACAGGGAGGACTGATTGATAGAAGTAAAAGTACTGGGAGACGAAAGCTTCAACATTGTGAGTTGATGGTGAAGCTTCCTCCTTAGACTTGTGGATTGTACTAGCGACCTCCACCCCACCACCTCCACCTCCACCTCCACCTCCACCACCTCCACCTCCACCACCTCCACCTCCACCTCCACCTCCACCTCCAGCCCAGTCATAGTTTTGTTATTCGCCTCGCCGTCACCATAAATAGGGTTACGTACTCGAAATTGAATCCATAAACAGGTGAGCACATACATGATGGTAAGGAAATTGTCAGAAGAGACAATATAAAACATAGGTGGAAGTTCATGTTAGTTCAATGGCTGCATCTACTTATCAAGTTCGGCCGTGCAAAGAACCTCTCCACACCCGAATGTTAAAGAGTGTCTGTTTTTACCTGTTTGATGTTTGACCGGGGTTCGAACTTCGGGTATCACCTATTCTCGCTTTGTGGGCTATAGGATCTTAAGCCCTATTGAGCTACCACTTATCCCAAAATTAATTGGTGATAGGAACACCACAACAATAGTTTTATTGTGAGGGTAAGGGCTCGACCACAATTCTGATCGCTCAAGAGGAGAGTGGACGTTGACCTCAACAACGACTTTCTTGCGGCTTGTGCGGGCTCCTTTCACACTTGAGTTGGCTACTTCCCATGTGTGCAAGCTCTTGGGTCCCGGCCCCCTCACTTGGGTACAAAAAAAAAAAAAAATGAGCTCTTCGTGTAATAGAAACCGGTCTAGCCTTTCCCTTTCTTTTTTAACTGGATAGTGAAGATAAGGAGGGGTTGCCTAGTTACTTGGGAACTACCCCGCATACTTGGATGACCAGGGATCTGGTCTCTGCCTCCTCGCATGTGCGAGTCTCTCTCTTCGGATGTGCAAGTCTTTCCTCCCCATGCATGCATGTGTGCTCTCCTCACATCTTCTAGTGCTCTCATTGCCCTCATTCCCCATAGCTGAGGTATCAAAAAAAAAAATCGGCTTTATTTTTCTTCTAGTTGTTCTTACATGGAAATAATTAAAATTTGCATAAACTAAAAACACCCTTAGGGCCTACGCCTCCTTATTAATGTCACTTTAACTTTGTTCTTTACCAAAAATGAAAATAATTGCAACAAAACCTTGGTAGAGAGAACAAGAGAGATAATACCATCACAAAGCTACTTAAGTAGAAAAAAAAATCTCCAATGTTTACAAAAATACACCTAAATTTAAAAATTATATAGAGAATAATTTCATAATTTAAAGAATATCATTCAAATGATCACTTAATTTGCATAATAAATTAAAATCATTCAAATGATCACTTAATTTCTGTTGATTTGAGGACTTTTTGAGAGAGGAGAGAGAAGATTTCTGCCATTCCATTGAAGTTGAAGATGGGAGGGGGGCTTGATGGGTTTCTTAAGTGGGGGCTGGTCGTAAGTGCCTAATGGCCCTTGTGGGCCTTTCAGTTTGGGTGGGGGCTGAAGCCCCCAAACCCTTTATGTCAGTTTGCCCGCCCATGTGCGGGTCTCCGCTCTTCTGATGTGCAACTCTTTCATCCCCATGTGTATGGGTGTCCTCTCCTCACATGTTCAAGCACTCTCATGGCTCTTAGCCCCTTAGCTGGAATATCAAAAATAACATTTATTTTCACCTTTTTTTTCTTTTTCGCTGTTACATAATAATAATTAAAATTTGTGGACATTACTTTTGGAATCCAAAACCAGAAACACCCTTAGGGTCCTAAATGTCATTAACTTTAACTTTGCTCTTTACCAAAAATGGAAAAAAATTGCTAGGGAAGGAGAGAATAATACCATGGCAAAGCTACTTAATTAAGAAGAAATGTTCTTGAAGTTGAATTGAGAAGTTGGACACTGGCCTTGTAGCTCATTTGGCCTCCAATCCAGTTTATATAGATATCAATTAGATGGGTGTCTTCAGAAATTGAAATTGACATATGAATGCATATTAGAACGGTAGCATCAATTCACAGGGCCTACGCCTTATCGCCATAGTGGATATTTCTGACATGAATAAGATGGAGACTAAAGTGAAGAGAATATAATGTCCCCATCACATTCATGGTTGAGTGCTCTGCATCTCACTAGCATGCCCATGGATAAGTCCACAGATTTTTTAGATAAATAGTATTCCTCATTGTCAGTAGGCCAACCTGAAAAAAAAAACCAAAAAATTTATAATGTCAAGCTGTGTCAACTCACTTATTCCACCGGACCCGTTGCAAAATGATAAGGAGTAGATGAAGTAACTTGATGCCTATTTAAGTGGTTTAGAGATTTTCTTTTCTTTCTTTCTTTCTCATGCTCCATTAAATAACAAAGTTAGTGAGTGTAAAAAACCATTATCCCAAGGGAATGAAGGGAAAACCATTGCCCATTAAAAAGACGAAGATTATATAGGTCGAAGATCAACTTGTGGGTGGTCCCATGGATGTGCCCCGTCGTGGATTTGACCTAACACAATCTGTTGATGGCTTCAATGAAGAGAACTTGACCTGACCATCCAACAAGTTCTATTGCTCTTTCTGTCTGACAATGGCCATTGGATTTGGGGGCCTCTCCACCAAATCAATGACCGTTCAGTGGATAATTATTTATAAAATATCACTTTTAGTAAGTGGAAAAAAAAAATATGGGGGATCTCTAAATCCACCCGACTTTAGTTGACGTACTCAGCTATCTGATTGAGCATATGATTGATAATATATATATATATATAAAATGTCTAAAATTCTTTTTATACTCGATTGTGTGTTTTATACTAGTTCAATCTAGCCAAATTTTATTCAACAGTATTTAACATCATTTCATACTAGAAGAGGGAATTCAACATAAGCAGTTTAGATAATCAATAGGTCGGCTCCTCATGGAGTATCACTATTCTCACTCGCTAAAGAATATCATTGGATCTGAAATCCATAAAAAGGAGGATTTCCAAATTAATTATATATTATAGAAAGTGGAGATTTTTCTCCTATAACAATTGTGCACGTATTTTTTTCGAGTGCAGTTAATTAAAAGATTTTCATTTT